>OY720675.1:132912057-133208489 GCA_963170755.1 Amphimallon solstitiale | reverse complement strand
AATGATATTTCTAACATGAATGTTGACAATAATTGAATTGTTAATATTGGCTATACAATGTTGTATTAAATTTAGTTTAGCTTCTGATATTTAATGATTACGATCAGTTCGTAAATTGATTAAAGACAAGAAAATAAGTTTACATTTGCAGTACAAGATGTATTTGTTTGTTAATAGACGTTTTGTACACAGTTCAAATATGATTTAATTGATCTGATTTAGGTTGATATATTTTCTGGCGAGGGACTCTCAAAAAGCGGCTACCATGTAAGGCAAGATTGTCACATGCTAGTGTACTCAAATTTGATGGTTCAGAATAGTTGGATCATGGCAGGCAGGTATTTCAGGATTTATAGCAGTATTATTTTTTTATTTCGAAGTTAATATATGTATTTATATGCTTCTTTTCTCCTTAGGTCTCAATACGCCGACGATGAGAACAAACTTAACCTTACTTTCGGTTCGACGCACTCCGTCCAATGTTTATTAGGTTATGCGAAATTTTCGTCGGGTAAAATTGGGCTGTCAGTATGGGCGTATATTTTTAAATTATATAGGCCCCCCATCGTACACACACGTATGTAATATTGCTTTTACATATAAACGCTCTTGAATTTGGATGTAAAATTTCATATATCCAAATTCAGAAAATACATTAATTTTGTAATTTAATAACTAATGTCATTGTTACTGAATTATGACATTTTTAAATAAAACATAGCGAATGGTGTCCGAGGGTCAGAACAGATATTAAAATGAATAGAGCGCCACTCACAAGTTTAAAGACCGTCGAAGTATAACGGACGTGAGATGTGATGCTGTTAGTCAAAGTGAATATAGGATTAGCAACAAAACAACCGCCAAAATTAAAAGTTAAATTCGTCAAAATATGTGAAAATGCAAGCACTAATTCCCTTAAAGAAAATACCCAGGAGTAATAAGGTTAAAATGAGACATGGTATCGACCATCTTAAATAATTGAACTTCATTAATACTTTAAAAATATACTTGAACGAGAGGAAACATCGACAGATGAAACTAAAATAAGGTTGAGCAATTAACAAATTGCTCATTCTGTGCTAAATCATTTAGGAACATGTGTGCCAAGAAAAATTCATGCCACGCTTCAGGTGGGCAACAGAGAAATGGACGTCAAACCTCGCAATAATGCATCTAGTTCTCCACAAAACATCTGATTCAATCTGTATCCGGTATTAACCGATTAAGTAATATATAAAATAACTGAAATAGGTACTGGTCACAGAAGACTCTGAAACACTAGCATGTTAGATACTGTTAGCTGACGACCGTTGTACCGACAATATAATGCTAAATTAGCGTGGAAAGAAAGACGTCTTAGATACCAACAATTGCGCGAAAAAAGTACTAATACCACTAAGTTCTAATTAACTAAAACAAATGAAGAAAAGTAATATCTGTGTTCCATCAAAAATTCTGTGTAATTACGCAAGGAGAAGATAGTTGTTCGACTAGCTTACAGATGGCGAGAGCCGGATAATTCTGAAATGTATACAATTTTAAGCCGAAGAGGTAAATGAGAGATACAAAATAACATTGTGAAGAAAAATTCCATTTGAAATTATTTAATATTCTGCAAAATATAAGAGGCAACATTGAATAACTAATAAAGCGGAAAATCATAAAGGGTACAGAAGCAACACAAACATACTATCTGTCCATCGGATCTTTTGGGTCACGTCATCAATTGCGTGGCGTTATCACGGACATCGACACCTGTAATGTATATATACTCATTTCTTTCCAATCTCAATGACTAAATAAGGATAGAAATTTTAAACTTTTACATGGGATTGTCTTCCCCGTAAGAGTAATAAGACAGACAGATAAAATATACCGCCATTATTAAATTATGACATTAAACATTGTTCTCTGCGTTTTGGTTTATTTTCGTTATATTTTAAGCAATGAATAAAACATGTTATAAAATATAGAAAATGTTAGATATAAACATCATAAGCTCTTTATTTTTAAATATTAAATTCTATTTTGTAAGTAATGAATTTGATCCAGAAGTGCTGATTTAATTCATATGGATGAAAATCAATGACGTAAGCCAAAAGATCCGACGGACAGATAATACTTGCCATTACCATGCCATGTACAGCGCACGCCCAAAAAAAACGAACGAATTTTATAATAAAAATAATCCTAGGCAATATAACTAAATGCTGTGTTAGTGCTGCCAACACTATTAAGATATGCCATATTACAAAACTGACTTCTATAATACTGTTGCTTTACTAATTTTTAACTTTGTGCTAATGAAAAATAACTAACACCTGTTACGGAAAATCTGTAATGGCAAAATTTATAAAGTGAAAGAAGCAGTGTACTTGTTGGCTCGCGAATACTATTTTTCAAATGCGGTATTGTGATAGTAAAAATTGTAACTCGAGATTTTCACTGATGTCCATTTCGAAGTCCTCTATGATAACGAATTGTTTTTGTAACCATGTCAATGTGTGCCTCTCTCTGTGTCTGTACCACAATAGCGGCCAAACTGTACCATCTATCAATACTAAACCTTAAAGTTTAGAGCATAATCTTCCTTTCGAGATATGTTTAGATTTCCAGTCAGATAGGTAGACCGGAAGTAGTAGTAGACGTCAACTACACATTTTAGACAAATTTCTAAACAATGCAAACATACTCAGAATCGAATCTGAGAAAAGAAAGTAATAATAGTAATAATAATAATAATCCTTTATTGCCGTAAATTTCTTTACAAAAATATTGGCAGTGTCAAGAAACAAAACATAACAAAAGATAAAAAAGAATACACTGCAATAGCAGAATCATAAATAGCACAATACATATACCTACTTATAGTTTATTTCAAATTATAAGAATATGACTTTGAACGGATCTAATGCTTTTATTGGACCACCTGGGGCAATAACTACCTGGCCGCTCATTACGATTATCTTTTACGCAAACAAACTGCTGAGGTCCGTAATGACAAAATTTAAGTAAATTGTAATTACTGCAATTAACCAAGGTGCCTTTTGGAACAATATATAAGATAATTAAGAATAAAGCATGGCCTCGAAAGCAAAGAAGTGACAAAGGAGCACCGAGAAAAATTGAAGAGTATGAAGTTGATACTATTAGGCAGCAAGTATACTCCTTCTATAGAGGAAATGTTGTATGTACACTTGACTGCTTACATAAAAGAATCGAGCCTATAAATATTCAGTGTTCTAAAGCAACCTTGTGGCGGACGCTAAAGAAAGCTGGTTTTAAGTTTGGCACTATAGATAAACGTCGCACAATTATGGAAAGCCCGAGGTTACAGAAACATCGATATGAATACTTAACGGCAATTAGAAGATAGACAGGAAGGACGATTCATATGTTATTTAGACGAGAAGTGGTATGACACCCATGACACAATTTGCAAAGGTTGGGTGGATAGTTCAAGTATGTGTCAGTTGGACGCGCCGGTTTCGAGGGAAGAGAATAATTATTCTTCATGCTGGGTCAGAAAAAGGATGGATCGAACAGCCGCTATGATCTGCTAAAAATGTTAAATCCTCAACTTAGATTACCATGAAGATATGACCTCATCTTTAATTGAAGAATGGTTTTGTGACACTTTGCTGGCAAATTTACCAAAAGATAGTGTGATAGTGATGGACAACGCTCAGTATAATTCTCGACAGCAAAACAAAGTTCCTACAAAATGTAATAATAAGAAAGATATTAAAGAATTTTTAGAAGCTATGATTTATATTTTGAGGATCATTATACAAAAAACCAATTAATAGAGGTGATGAAGACAAAAGAATATGTAAAGGATTATTATGTGGATAACAGAGCCAAAGAAGCAGGGCATACAATTTTGCGTTTACCACCATACCATTGCATTTTCAATCCAATTGAATTGATATGGGCCCAACTGAAAAATACCATAAGACGAACAAATCAAACAACGAAATTTACTGAAAGCAGTGCAACACACATAAAAAATGCTATGGAACATGTAACTGCTGTAAATTGAAAAAATGCTGTTAAACACGCAATAGCAAAAGAGGACGAATATATGCGCATGTACAAAATAGTAGCACCTTTGTTTATAAATTTGCAATACGATTCAGACACAGACACCGATTTGTAAGACGATTCAATCACAGAAGATGATTTATGAAATGCGATGACACATACAAATTTTATTGTGTATTACAAGCTAATTACCTTTATATATCTATGTGTATCCACTACACATGTTGCCACACGATTTGTAACTTCTTTTTTATTATTATTATCTTATAGGGCCCTAATTTATAGTCAATACGGCCCCTAGATTCATACGTTGCAATTAGGTAAACCGTACCCGTTCAATAAGGAGACCAGGTATAATAATTATCGTCACAGAAGGTGGTGCAATAAAAGCATTCGAGCGGTTCAAAGTTATATTTTTATCATTTGAAATAAACTATACACTATTAAAAGAGACATACAACAGTTAACACAATTATACAGTATATACGTCCGGTATTTACAATATATTTACTTATTATTTAATAACTCGTTAAAGTTATAGAAGGCCCTGTCGAAAAGATATGTTTTCAAATTACGTTTAAAAGCGGTTCTATTTACATCGGCAGCTATCTTTAAATACTCAGGTAGTGCATTAAAAGCTGCGATAGCTTTATAATAACCCCCTCTCTTAGCAGCTAGACCTATGCGATGGCACCGACAAATTGAACCCATTACGTGTGGTCATAGAAACATAAACCTGGTTATTCCTAACAAACCGTGATGAATTTCTCTGCACTAGCATAATCAGTTCATAAATATACAAAGAAGGGAGCGTTAAAACTTTTGAATTACGGAAAAGATACCTGCAGGGGGCCAAAAAATGTACCCCACGCATTGATCGAAGCACTCTCTTTTGCAATAAAAATATAGAGTTGAAACTGGTGGAGATTCTATACTACCATAATAAAATGGTTTAAGTGTATTGGTCGTGGTGCATTTCTCCAACATGTTAAGCGCATATATGGCGGAGGAGACCCCGCTGGCCAGAAAAGCGCAGTGCTCAGACATGAAAAATCCAAGGTAAGGCCCAGAAAGCCACAGGATCGACTTACCGGGACTGAACGGCCACCAGATCGTATATACAAACTATAATCGAGCTTTACATTTTTTGAGAAATAGACTATCTTGGCCTTTGCTGTGTTTAAAATTAATTTATTATAGTTACACCACGAGCTCATGTCAGCCATCACCCGAGATGCCAAGCTCGATAACTGACCCAGACTTCCACTCGATACAACACATGTAGTGTCATCAGCATACTGTGTAACAGCGCAGTCACGAAGCGCTGCCTGAAGATCAGAAACATATATTAAGAATAAAGAGGGCCCTAAAATAGACCCCTGCGGCACACCCGGCGCAAACTCCGATATATAATCCCCACATACGCCTTCCACTACCCCGTTAACACTCGTAGCACGATATCTATTTATGAGATAAGACCTGCAAAGCTGGAGTGCCATCCCCCTAATACCAACCCGCTCCATCTTATTTAACAGGATGTCGTGATCAAGAACGTCGACAGCCCGAGATAAGTCGAAAAATATACCCAAAACACAACGCCCGCCATCCAATGAATCATAAATAGAATTAATGGTATTGTAACAGGTTGATTGCTTTGCTACAAATCCAAATTAAGAAGGATTTATTACATCGTGTGAGGTCAGGCTTTCTAGGCAAACACATTATGAGTATAAAAGCATTTAAAACTTTATTTTCAATACTTCTTGTATTAAAATAAATTTCAAAATTCCAACCGAAAGTATAATTACTCTTATCGAATAACGATTTTTTGCATAAAAGAAATTTCAAATTCGGATCTCGGAAGGTCAATTACCGAACCTGTTCTTTCAAATTTTTGTATCAAATTGCGGTACGCTTTCATACGACTGGGTCCCGCTCTCAAACCCATTCTCGTGCGAAACCTTCGTAATCCAGCTGTGTAATTTCTGCCGCATTCATAATAACTAAACCACTTCTTGTTCGTAGGTTCATGCTATTACAGTTTGAGTCGTTAAAACTTTACGTTTACTTGAGTTTTAATTTGAAAATAAACTCCAAATTGAATGATTTACTTTTAACACTTGTGTCAACAACTGTCATGACAACGCTTTTGTTTTCCATAGATACAACAAATCCCATTCCTTAGGCAACTAGATTTCGTTTACTTTTTGTTGTTAGCTTGATTTGTTAAAAAGTTATAATAAGTTAAAGTATATCCCTTACTTTATGATAACCCCATATATTTATATTGATTTAGAATCTAAAACGACCAAATGAATACAGTAATATTCCGTACGTATTGTTAGTTGATCGGAAAAAACGCCGTATTATACGAATCCGCACTATACGAGAAAAGCGCATTATTAAAACAGAGGTTTCTGTAAATTTAATTTAACGTACCTATGACGTATACATACAGGTTGTTCATTTCAAAACTTCCCCATCCTAAATTTCTGGAAATCTATAAAAATTCCCTGAAATACATAAGAAGTATTATCGTGGGGGCCATTTCTTGATGTAAAAATTGACTCGCCTACTTTAACCCTGCCACTGCCGGGAGCTACCCCTTAAAAAATTTAAATGGAAAGGGGTATTGCGTAATACGTCATTTTAAAGGTATTTTGAAACAGTACATTTTGACGTTTACTTTTTTAAAATTGATCAATACGTTTTGAAGATTTTGAAAAAAATCTTTTTTTTTGTTTAATTTTTTGTTTTTTTGTTTCAGGCTTAAATATCTATTACTCAAACACACTTTAACTGCTTAAAATGTTTTATTTTTGTTCTTAAAGTTACTTGAAAATTGAAATATTTTTTTGCAGAAAAATTCAATGCAATCATTGTTCAGAATGTTGTCCCTCCGAAAAACAACGTACATATAACTTGGTCCTCAAAGATGACTGTCTATACATTATTTTTTCAGGATACTGGGTGTGTCCTTCTGCAGACAGATAAGGGTTTCTGTTACTCCAATATCTGCAGTTATGTTTATTTAAAAATCTATGTAGGTAGAAAGTACATTCATCACTAAAGCAGATATTTTTCACAAATGCACTATTATTATTAATCATAATGGTGATTTGTTCACAAAACTCTACTATTGTGTCATAATCGTGTTAAGTTAGCTCTTGACATATTTTCAATTTATAAGGATGGAATTTATGAAGTTTAGTAATTTTATGAACCGAACCCAAGGAAATTTCAGTTGCGTGAGACCGGAGACCGCACATTAGGGCGAAGCGAAGCGGGGCGAGGAGAAATAGTCGCCAGGCTTGGTGCGCATATGCGTGATACAATATTTCATTATTTAAAACAGTTATTTATCATTGTGTGTGTAGAAGTTATCCGATCAACATGAGTAGTTCCTCATCTGACGAACATTTATTTGTACTTGGTTTAATTGCCACTATGGAAGAAGAGGAGAAACGAAACAAAAGAGTTTGGGTACATGAAATTAATCAAAAGAGAGACAGTTTTGGTGAATTTCATCACTTATTCCCGGTTTTACGAAAAGACAAAAAGACATTTTTCAAATATTTTCGCATGTCAGAAGAAAAATTTTACGAACTTCTAGGATTGTTCAAGAAAAGTACGAACTGAGCCTACCAGCTTCTCATCGGATAGAGGAAATGTCCGATAACCAAGGAAAACGCAAAAACTTGATCTTACGCGTCTCTACGTAACGTACACTGGGGCGAGGAGAAGCGAAGCGCAGCAAACTACTTCGCCTCCTTGCTCTGCAAACTTCTCTCGTGACCACGCTTCGCTTCGCTTCGGCACGCGACGCGCCAGTGCGGGTACCCATTTGATAACGTACATTTTATCAGGCGTAATAAATGCGCATCTCTTCGCTTCGCCTCAGTGTGCGGGCACCTTGCGCCTTCATTTAAAACTGCTGATTATGTTTTGCATTTGCAATAGATCCAGTCTTAGTAAATTTGTCAATAAGATTTGGGACATACCTGAGATGTGATCTTATCCGGATGCATTTCGTTACATGTTGCGGCAGTTCATCGAGCACATTGATTTTCGACTCCATAAACTATTACAATTTCAACCGTTTCTTGCAAATTGTAAACCTTTATTGTTATTTAATTTAAATACCTTTGACTTGATAACATCAAATAATTTATACTTAAGCAACATAGGTATAATGTATTTCCAAACGAGAAGCACCGGAATAAAAAATGATATATCCGCTGTTTATACTATTGCCTGTTTTTCGTTTAGAACATTATTTTATTGTGCTGCTGCAAAAATTGAATTAGTGACCGCAAAATCGGTATAAAAAAGGCCCTAAAACATGCATTTTTATTTCATAAGTAACTACAAAAAGAAGGATAAGTATTCTGCATTAAACACAACTAAAAAGTTAAAGAACCAAAGATTATTTATTTTCCATGTTTTTGAAAAATTTATAAAACCAAAAGATTTTTGTAAAAATCTTCAAAACAAATCCATCAATTTAAAAAAAAAGTAAACGCCGAAATGTACTGCTTCAAAAGACCTTTAAAATGACGTATTACTCGATACCCCTTTCCATTTAAGATTTTTAAGCGGATGGCTCCCGGGGGCAGGGGGTTAAAGTAGGTGAGTCAATTTGTGCATCAAGAAATGACCCCAACGATAATACTTCTTACGTGTTTCGGGGATTTTTTCATAAATTTCCAAATTTCCAGAAATTTAAGGTGGGAATTTTTGAAATGAATATCTGTATGTAAATATTACAAACTGTATAAAGAAATAAAGCATATATTGTAAACATTTAAAGTGAAAACATTTATTACAAAAAAACATATATATTCAATTAATAATATATAAAATACAAATTTACAAACACAATTAGACACACAAAAACAAGATTTAAATACTAATATGCAGGATATTAACATTAATATACAAAATTTACAAACTATACAAGGCCAATTAGACCTTAAATTTGATACAAATAGTCAAACGTTAAACACACACATACAAAATATATAAGATCAGTTAGATATTCAAAAGAAGGAATATAGACAGAGTATTGAAGGATTACATAGTGAAATAAATAATTTGCAAGAGGAAATAAAGAAAGAAATGCAGAATAATGTGAGGAATCTACAAATAAACATAATTGACATGGAACAAAGAATGGATACTAGATTGAAGGACAATGAAGAGAAAACGAAAGAATTGGAAACTAATTCGAAGAAAGATTTAGAAAATCTTGGCAAGTTTGTGGAAAATAAAATACAAGAGGAACAAAAAGACATCCAAAATCAATTTCATGTCATATCATCTATAATTAAGGATAATAAGGAAGAGACAAAACAAGTAAAAGGTGATATTAAAACTTTGAAAGAAGATACACTAACTCTACAAGGAAAAGTTAATGTGGTTGATGAAGTATACCGATCATCCATAAATAGATTCCAACAAGAAGAATGTGATTTCTTCGAAAATATAAGAAAAGAATTGGAACAGATGAAAAGAGCTGGTAACAGGATTATTTTTAATGAAAAAGTAATTCTTATAATCCTTATTTAAGACCGGAAATGTGGCCTAAATATAAAGATAGTAGAGATCAAGTTCATCCTATGACCTATCTAAAGAATATAACAAGACTGTGATATTGAAGATGATTTCCAAAAGATAAATCTTATTAGATTAACCTTAGAAGGGAGAGCGCTAGAATGGTTCGAGATGGTTGAAGAAAGATGTAATAGTTTTAAAGATTTTGAAAGAGAATTCACTCAACAATATTGGAATAAAAATATACAAGATCGAATGAAAGTGAAATTATTAACAGGATGTTATCAAGAAGGTGTGGTAAACCGAGAGAATTATGCGCGTGATATGTTTAATAAATCTCGCGTGATATGTTTAATAAATCTAAACATATACCAGATATGTCCGAAGAAGAAGTCATTAGACATATTTTGAATCATTTCATTTTAACAGATGGGGAAGTTGTTATAAGCAAGGATGTGAACAACATAGAACAATTGATGGAAACACTAAGACGATTGGATGATCTGACAGAAATTAAAAGAAGAAATTCCCGAAATAATTATATTAATCATAATCCAGTAAACAGGGATAATTATAATTATTATACAAATCAAGGAAGAGAAAATAATTTTGGAAACAATAATAGAAGTAATTTTAATCAAAAACAAAATTATGTAAGAGGAAATGGAAATAATAATTTCAGAAGTAACTTTGGTCAAAATAATTATTACAGGAGAAATATCACATTTTTGTTATTTAAGTACTATTCACATTGGCTGATAAACAAATCAAGTAAAAGAACGTTTCACAGGTATTAATTTTTATTTTAAAGAAAGATTAAAGTAACTTTCACATTTAAGAACTCTAAAATTCCTGAGATTAATAGTTTTTATATTCATGCTTGCTAATTTTAAAATATCTTAGAAACCCACTGAGCATAGTTCAATTGATTATTAAATTAAAAGCCGGAGATTTAAATGTTTTGTTGAGATTTTGAGAAGATACATATTTAAAACCTCAGTATCTTGTTGGATAAGTTTTATTTAGCAATTCTAGCTAAGGATAACAGCATAATAAACAGACAAAAAACCATTGTTGTTATTAAGTGTAGCTTGTATCATTTTTTTGTGTTTTTGTGGTTCAACATTCTATAACATCGTATTGCATTCTCTAAATTATATCGAGTTTGAGACTTCTTTCGACATTTGGATCGTGATCTAAATTAAATTACACGAAAATGGGCTGTTTGTAAAAAATGCAAGAAATAAAAGAATGGATATGGCATTGAAACCCAGAATTTGTTCCGCTTGTTATGGCTCTTACAACAAAGTCTTCTTCATTTCCAAAGCATTTATTTTCCGCACAATTCCAATCAACAAATCCAAAGATTTGGTAGAAATCAATTGCAATTTCTGGACCAGAATGGTCAAAATAAGAATTCTTACAATTCTGTGAGGAGATATTCAGTGCAGTAGCGGCAACAGCTGGTTCAGAAAGAATTTTTTCGAGCTTCAGGATAATTCCATCTAAATTAAGAAATTGTTTGAACGAAAAAGCGAGTAAACGTGTATTTATTTTTTAATATATTTTAATTCAAATACTGATAAAAAGCCAAGCACTTGGACTGGATTTCGTCAAATGATGAACTATTTGCCTCAAGTGAATCTCAAGATGATGATAATATTCCTATTTCTTTCTTACCATACTTTTTTTTACCACATATGTATATGGTCCTGTGTAGGTTCTCAGCCTTGTACCAAATGTCAATTCCAAGTTTTCCAGGACTGATTTTAAATCTCTCGACACTTTCATCATATAACATCATTTTAATATGGTCTTTAATAAGTTTCTTTCCTGGACTATTAAAAAAGTCTCTTCGAGTAATCATGAACTATTCTTCAGACGTGGTTAATAGTAGTACGTAGTGGTTTAGGCGTGAAATATCTCTTACCGCGGGTGTGTAAAGTTTGGCTCCCTTTCTCGAAAATCGAAAATCTAATGGTTGTTCCGGGTTGTTCTAGGTTTGTTCAAAATTCTTCCAAAGAATCTCGAAAAATAGTTCAGAATTGACAGAGATAATCGGAAAAAACGTGTCTTCCCCAGTCCCCTTTTCTTAAACAAAATTCTGACGACTGTTCGATGTTTGATCTAAATTGTTCCAAAGTATTTCAAAGAGGAAAAAAAACAAATTCAGTCGAGAAAATTGGGGAAAGCGAAAGTCAAAAGTATGAGGTCAGCCCCATTTTTGCAAAAATTAAAATGTTGTTCTAGGTTTGTTCTAAACATGGTTGTAATACATAAAAACCAGTTGCAGGTTGTTCTAGATTCGTTCTAAATTGTTTCAAAGTATTTCGAATAAAAAATCATAATCGGCCGAGAAAATGGTAAAAGACGATTTTTCGCCAGCCCACCCTTTTTTGAAATTCTGACGGCTGTTCCAGGTTGTTCTAGGTTTTTCAAAATTGTTCCAAGTATTTCAAAGAAAAAAATATAATCGGTCAAGATAATAGGAAAACCCGATTTTATAATTGGCAAACATTCTTTGCACTTTCCGAACATTGTGTAGAAGGACGTTTTCGTATGATGTAGTTCTGTAACCATACTCTTTTGTAATTTAGAATAAATATCTAATATAAACAGGACATGCATACTTTCGCAAGAAATATAATGTTCATTTATTTCAAAACGATACCGTTACCAAATTCTGATGAAGTATTTCAGATAAAAATCAAACCAACTGAAATAATAGAAATACTTTTCCGGTCCCCTTGTCTTAAAAATCGAAATTCTGACGATTCCAAAATATTTCAATAATAAAATAAATAAAAAAACTATAATCGGCTGAGAAAATGGCGAAAGCCGTTTTTTGTCAGCCATCCTTTTTCAAAAGTCTAAATTCTGACGGCTGTTCCCGGTTGTTCTATGTTTTTCAAAATTGTTCCTAAGTATTTCAAAGAAAAAAATATTATCGTCCGAGATGATTAGGAGAAAATTATTTCCGAACATTATTGTGTAGAAGGACGTTTTCGTATGATGTAGTTCTATAATCATACTCTTGTGCATTTTCTAATTTTATTTACAAATATATAGGGTGTTCCAAATTTTCGCAACCACATTCAACTTTTTTATTTTAAATACATTGCTATACTTTCTAGATATTATAATGATAGCCATTCAAATTATCTTTGCAATGATATATGGATATGTGCACTTCAGACTGTTCGTTTTGATTTTATTGATAATATTGTTAAAATCTTGACAGTTGCAGCATCTAACATTTTAAGCTGTAGTCTGTAAATGGGTAGAATGCCTCACGTAACTCTTGTGTCTTTAATTTATGGACTAACACGTTATTTGTTTTGAGGTTGAACAAAGTGAATAAATATACAGGGTGTTAAATATGTCGTGTCTAAGTTATCGATCTTTATTGGTTATTTTCTCGTTTTTTTTAAATCTAACCTATAATATTTTTATAAGTCAGCATATTCCTTGTAAAATCGCCTATAAAATGGTACCAATAACATAGTACTTATTTCTAGTATTTTCAAAGTTATAACCCTTTAATGGGATATACTCATGTTTATAATATGCAATATGTGGGGCATCTAATAGTTGGTTGGCCTTGGTTTAAAAAAAAATGGCTGTACAACCAAACGTCAAATCTCTACTTCAAAAGTCCATAAAAAGTCGTTTTCTGTATTTTCTCTTTTCTGTAATTGCGTTTTGTTGTTATAAATTAAGTTCGGCTAGTGAATTATTAATTTCCGTTTGTTTGTTAGTAGTTGTTACGTGTTGTATTTACCTTGTTATCAGTTATATCGCTTTATTGACATTATTTCTCATTTAGATACCATAATAGTTTATTGTTGTTTTTGCTTTAAAATGAATTTTTCGAAAGAGGAGCTCATAGACATGGTATTTGCTCTTGGCGCTAGCAACAGAAATCCATTTTTAGCATCAAGAACATATGCGATGGAATATCCCGACCGAAGAGCACCGGATAGTAAAACGTTTGAAAATTTGTTAATAAGGTTTCTTCGAACGGGTTCAGTGAATTACGTCGAACATGAAAGAAGTAAGACTATGATTACAGAAGATAATGAAGTGATAGTTGTCCAGTCCATTGTGGAAAATCCGCACGTATCTACAAGGATAATTTCGAAACAACACGGGATAGAAGTCACTGCTGTAAAAAGGATTTTAAAAAAACATAAGTTTCACCCTTACAAAATTCAAAATCATCAAGGCTTATTACAAACGGACTTTGAAAGGAGACTAGTGTACTGTGAATGGCTACTTTTACAATTACGACACGATATAACTTTTCTAGATCATGTGCTTTTCACAGATGAAGCAACATTTGCTAATTGTGGAACCACAAACAGAAAAAATACCCATTATTATGACACTACAAACCCACATTTTGTTCAGCCCATTTTATATCAACAAAAATGGAGTGTTAACACATGGGGAAGCATCATAGGAAACACTATTATTGGTCCATTCTTTTTTGATAATACTTTAAATTGTGCAATCTACACAAATTTCCTACAAAATAATTTACCATTGCTATTAGAAGGCCTCCCAGATAACGTCATCAGGAGATTGTGGTATCAACATGATGGTGCACCAGCACATTATGGTTCTGCTGCAAGAGCACATTTAGATAGGGTATTCACCAATAAGTGGATTGGGAGAGGAAGTTTGATAAGCTGGCCACCACGATCACCAGATCTCACACCTTGTGATTTCTTTCTGTAGCCAACTGTAAAAAACATTGTTTACGCAACACCTCCTACAACGGCAGAGAACATGCAGCAACGAATAAGAAACACTTTTCTTCAATTAAGTGAGAATAACTTAGCTGAGAATGTAAGTCTGTCGATACAGAGACGGTTGAGAGCATGTGTAGAGCAGAATGGAAATATATTTGAACACATTTTAAATTAAGATTGTTTTATTATCGAAAATTTTCAAAATGTATTTCTAAAACTAATGATAAAGCATTTAAAAAACAGGTGTTTGTTAAAATTACTTTGTTTTATTTTCATGGCCAACCAACTATTAGATGCCCCGCATTTTGCATGTTATAAACATGAGTATATCTCATTAAAGGGTTATAACTTTGAAAATACTAGAAATATGTACTATGTTATTGGTACCATTTTCAAGGCGATTTTACAAGGAATATGCTGACTTATAAAAATATTATAGGTTAGTTTTAAAACAAAACGAGAAAATAACCAATAAAGATCGATAACTTAGACACGACATATTTAACACCCTGTATATTTATTCACTTTGTTCAACCTCAAAACAAATAACGTGTTAGTCCATAAATTAAAGACACAAGAGTTACGTGAGGCATTCTACCCATTTACAGACTACAGCTTAAAATGTTAGATGCTGCAACTGTCAAGATTTTAACAATATTATCAATAAAATCAAAACGAACAGTCTGAAGTGCACATATCCATATATCATTGCAAAGATAATTTGAATGGCTATCATTATAATATCTAGAAAGTATAGCAATGTATTTAAAATAAAAAAGTTGAATGTGGTTGCGAAAATTTGGAACACCCTGTATATTTGTAAATAAAATTAGAAAATGCACAGTCGCATACTACATACGTACGTAAAGTCTCATTGCTGCAGCGTTATTAGTTTTCACACTAAGCTCCGCCGACACACTATTGCACCACCCGGTATACCTATAATATTCGAGTGTATAATAATATAACAGTTATGGGCAAGCAAAAATTGACTTATTATAAAACATCAACATCAACAGTTCCGTAAGTACTCATTCTTTATACATTATGTTTCCTATCTATAGTATTTATTTATCTATGACAGAATCTGTGAATAAAACCGAAGCGCTGTGACAGAACCGAATATCGTCTACCTCCACCTACTCACACCCCCTTGCGTCTACCCGTCCCGCGAGTAATATAAGTTGCGTAAGTTTCTATTTGTTAGTAAACGCCCCTCTTAACAACAAGAGTTGTATGCTTGTACTTTAATTCATTATTTGGTAATTTCAGTTGAAAAACTTCGCTCCAAAATGTGTCGGCTCTTGTATCAATGGCATAACAAATATTTTTAACTGCCGGATCAGATTCTAAAGTATCCCATTCATCGCCAATGCTGTCTTTATCTATTACTTCAAAAGGTAACTCATCACTGATATTTAATATACCTCTTTTTCTTGTATCTGCTCCGTGACCAAGTAAGTTAGCTGGATTAATACAAGCACCAATAAATTTCAACATGTCGTTATTATAAGGGGTTTTTGTAATAAATATTGTGTAGCTTTTATATACATTTTACGGGCGGGCCGAATTATAAAACACTAATTGGTCCTTTTCAAGTACTTTCTGAAGTTGAGGTAATGTGCATTCGCCAATGAATAGATTTTAATGGCTTCCAATTTTTTTCCACTTCAATATCAGCAGGAGTTAAATTACTTATGTCGATATTTTTTTAAAAATCTGCGTTACAAAATTTGTTTAGTAAACGGATTATTAAAACATGTAATTCCTCGTGAAGAATGTGCACAAGAGGCTCGTCTTTTTGAGAGTATCCTGTAAATCTTGTGAAAAGCCTCGAAAAATATTTTATCAACTGAAGTTCAGATTTTGATATCTTTGTAGAAATAAATGTTTTAATAAGTTTGTAGTGCTTATTATTTTTTTTTTTTGCAAACTACACTCTTTTTTAGGGATATATTTCAGAAAATAATCAACTATGGCATCCCACAGCTCTAAACTCGTTCAATAGCACCCTCTATTGTCAGCCGCCTAGTGGACACATGTTTAATAAATCTATGCTGGGGTAACCTATGTTTACTTTGAATTATTTCGAAATCTTCTATCCTGGTAGCATGCCCAGAGAAGAAATAATATATGGCTATAATAAAATAGGGTATGTCAGTTTCGAAGGCCTGAAGTCCTTTCAAAAATGAGTTATGAACAGTATGGTTACTACAACTGCCAATATCTGTTAAGGATTTATTTCGAATTGTTGTAACTTCTAATTTTAGTTTTCTAAAAACTGCTTTGCTTACATTTGGACCATCAGAGCCAATCAACAATAATTTTCTTAAAGATAAATTAGAAGCAGACAATGATTTTAAAATTTCTTCGGTTAATAACTCGCCAGTAGCATGCCTCATGAAATGAGAGTCTAGGTATTGAGTTACTAAACATGTTTGTAGTTCTTTGCGACTTTCTACATTCGTTGTTTCATCATGCATCACACTGAAATATCCATTTCCCAAATCATCCAGCATTTTCTTTTTAAAATACGGTCCCAGAGCATAATTGACAAGATATGCCAATTTGGTTCTTGATAACGAAAAACTATCTGCTACTGTTCCTGGGAACATTGCCTTAAATATGTTGCTTATTCCTGCGCAAGAATTTGCAGACATGTTTCCCTCAATGTTCTTCATACTCCATAGAAGTTGTGCTCTTGTAGTTGCAGTATTATTAGTGACCAATTGCATGCAAGTGGCTCTAGTTCCACCACCATTAAATACAATTTGTTGTTGTCCTAAAGCCCGTTTTATCTTGTAATTTTGTAAATGGCTGGATGATTTCGAATGTTGATTCAAAGCCACAAAGCCTTTTGTAATCTTATCACTTTATTACAAACTTCACGGTATGCTTCTAAATCAGTATGCTTTCGGGTCCATGGTTTTATAAGATTATCATTAGCGTCAGATGTTTCTAACCACGAATCTTGGAAGTGGCAAACCATTTTAAAATAATAAACAAAAGGCAACAGGTAATATAATGAAGCTAACCGTCTCCGTCTGCAAATACACATGTAAACAATAATATTTTAAGTGTAAAGTAAAACGAATTATTTACCTTTGTTAATGTTTAATGCAAATGCACAAGACAAATCAATCTATACACAATACATATGTTCATGTCGTTCAAGTGTTAATTGTTGTTGGACTCGTTTGTTTTGCCTCAACTGTTTGGTTTAGTTTAAGGAACGCGTGGGCGTGACGTGACTAAACACCAATAGTGGAAGATCAAACAACGGCAAGCGAAGCGATAGGTCCCCGCAAATTGCGGCAAATTCAAATTTAAAAAAATAATTGTGCATAATATTTAAGCAGTCAAATTCACATAAATTCTGAATAATGGGTTAAAATTTTATCCAGAAGGAAAAAATATGGACAAAAAAAGGCTTATTTAATTTTTATGGACTTTTAGGGACACAAGTAAAAAAATGAGGTGTGGCCACCACACGACTTTCTTATACGTATGAGCGTTTCAAATTATATAATTTTAAGAATTTTTTTTACAAAAATTATTCAAAATCCTATTCTAAGTACTTCTATTCTCTTAATAAATCTCTATAGAATGCATACTTTGCAATATATTATCAAAAAAGTGCTCCTCGCTAAGAGTAAAAGTGCTACTTCCGGTCCGAATTTTAAAATTTCATATATACAAAAAATATTGCGAATCCAATTTTAAATACTTTGTACTCTTGATAAATATATATAGAATGCATAACTTACGACATATTTGCAAAAAATCGCTATTCGATAAGAGTAAAAGTGGTACTTCCGGTCTGAATTTTGAAATTTTTTTTATACAAAGGATATTGAAAATTATGTTTTAAATACTTTTATATCCGTAACGTACTTGTCTAAAAAGCATGACTTGCGAAATATTCGCAAAAAACTGATTTTCGATAAGAGTAAAAGACCTACTTCCGGTAGGAATTTCGAAAAACTTTTTAAATAAAATTATTCTCAATTTAAATTTTAAGTATATATGAATTCTTTATAAATTTGTTTAAACTTAGTAGTTGACGAAATATTGGCAAAATTCGATTTTTTCGCTGAAGTAAACTGCTACTTCCGGTCTACCGATTTTACTGAAAAACTAATCAGATCTCAAGAGTGAGATTATACATGTAAATGCAAAATTTGGAATTGATATCTACAGCGGTTTGACCGCTATCGTGGTCACACACACAGAGAGAGACATTTTTTAAAAACCACTTTTTCGGTATCAGGGGACTTCAAAACGAGGACATCTGCAAAAATCTCGAGGTCGAAAATTTTCATCATCACAATACTTCCTTATACTACGTATAAGAAAGTAAAAAGGGTAATAGTCCCTACAAAAAGGGAGCATTTAGCAGGCCTGCAAGTGACATTAAAGAGAAGTTAAATGACAATGTGCTGTCTGATAAGAGTATTTAGGTCCATTCAACAGCGGACACCGCTTCAGTGAGGAAAACTTATAAAGAATATTTTTCAACACATATATGGTGTTGCTTTTATATTTTCATTAATGCCAGTAAAAAGTATTCTTAAATAATATATTGTATCTATTTACTAATAAAATATTAATCTTCTTCATAATAAAAAAAGATAGCGCTTAAACCAGTTAGTCTGCATACCTACATGTTACACTACATTTCGCAGCAATCTCAGGCCAGCTTCTATCCAAAGTGTATCAGTTGTGGTGTGCCCTGTGCCGTTGTTCCCACATTGTTGGTTTTTCGAAAACCGTGCTAATTAGCTGACCCTTATCCATATCAAAATATATAGGTACTCATCTAAAACGAAATTATGCAAGTTCTCTGTATGCTTGTGTCTGACAAAAAGTGTGGTGATGGTATTTGGAACAAGTTAGAACAAACCTAGAACCTGGAACAGCGGTCAGAATTAGGTTTTCGAAAAAAAAGGGCTTACTTGTGAAAGCCAAATACATGTTTTAGGCTGTTTGAAATATCGGCTTTCGTTTTTTAACTTTTATGTGCAGTTGGTAATTATCCAACTTGTATCGAACCGTCCTAAGTATTGATAGATGATTTCAAAGCTTCCAGCAAAATATCTGCTACAACATTTGTTTCTAACACCTACGAAGAGTATTTTTTGATCACCCACCAATTATACGTTACTCCATATAACTGTATGACGTTTTACACCATGCACAATCTACAATACCAGTTATCACTGGGACTCCACCAACTGCTTACATTTCTTCCACCAAATACGATTCTATCGACTTATTATATTTGTGCATTCATGTACATACATATGTTTTCTTCGTAATTTGTGGTATATTTAGTGCTGAAGAAAATTCTGCAAGCTGTATAGTTTATTTCAAATTATAAGAATATAACTTTGAACGGCTCTAATGCACCACCTTCTGTGACGATAATTATTATACCTGGTCTCCTTATTGACGGGTACAGTTTACCAGTTTGCAACGAATGAATGAGTTATTGCCGCAGGTGGTGCAATAAAAGCATTAGAGCCGTTAAAAGTTATATTCTTATAATTTAAAATAAACTATACGTATCCTCCCCAATAGCTATTATGCCCGATACACTGTCTTCATTAAACGTTAATATCTTGGCAAGTATTATTCAATAAATTTTGCAGGGGTAGGTACTTCGCACTTTTTTTCGGAGATTGAAATTTACAGTGGATAAAAAAGTTTCTTCCTTTCTAGAACTCCATAATGTGGCGGAAAGAAATTATTTCCGTGCTGGTTAGCTCCACCTCTTAATGTGTTGTACTGTTCTTTAGTAAAACTTGCGGAAATTAGAAGTGCCACGGCTTCTTCTAATAATAACTTGACTGTTCATTTTAACTACCACTGAAGCACCCTCAAAGTCGGTCGGCCCCCGCTAGTAGAAGAAGGACCAGGAATACAACAAAGAACCACTTCAGGAAACTTTATTCTTGCAACCAAGTGCCAAATTTTGCCATGAATGTTTTTGTTCATTCTCTGCGCACTTTCCCAATTTCAATAATAGTGAGAAAAAACGGTTCTCTGGTAAAATTCACAAGCCTTTGTTGTAATTGTAAGGGCAAGTAAATAAACTTTCATTATATTTAAAACTCATTAAGGAACGATAATATCTTGACCACATACCGTTACAAGTTGTCCTCCTTAATGATTTCTCGACTAATTACCTAATTCATAAGAAAAATGGATATAATTGCAGATAGGACTCTGAGCATACAAAAGATACATTTCTAACACCTATAATCGCACTAAGATATATAGACTTTTATTTTCAAAGATCAGATTTCTGGCTTTGTCCAGAAATCTGAAGAATTTATAACATTAAAATCGCATTATTTAAAAGATGTGAACTTTACGATGTTTGAAAGCGTCTATCCTTAACTTACGTGATGTATCAGTTGCAATTCCCAGTCTAAAACTTGATTTAAGAGGGGCCTTTACCTACAAATAGAAACGTATGCAACTTATATTACTCGCGGGACGAGTCGACGCAAGGGGGTGTGAGTGGGTGGAGCTACACGTTATGAGGTTCCGATCCGAACGCTTCGGTTTTATTCATAGATAAAGGAATACTATAGATGGGAAACATATGTATAAAGAATGAAAAACTTACGGAACTGCCCTCTTGCGGGTCTAGTCACGTATTACTTTCATATACTTATTCATATTTTGAAATATTTAATTATTATTTTTGGACGTGAACAAATTAAATGGGTTCATTTTCACTTCGCTTCAATGCACATCTTAAAGTCGGATGAAAATTAATACATTCAATTTGTTTAGAATAAAAGAATACTCTCTTTTTAATTTATTTTCAGCCATCACAATAGTACAACATTATTTCTCATTATAATGTACAATTGTAATGATAAATAGATCTAGAAAAAAATAATAAAAAAGAAAATCTTATAAAAAAACAATTTCAGAATTGATGAAGTTACTTTATTACAAATAATTGATCGATATACAAATACATACATGTGTATAACAAATAATAATATATAATAAATTATGTACATAATCAAGTATTCTTAATTTTTATGAAGAACTTCTTGTGTTTAATATATTATTTAGACTTATATGATCTTTTAGTCCAAGTACCATCAACAACTACAGTTAGAAGTGGAAACCCATCACTATCTAGCTCTCCTTTAGATATAGCTTCAGCCTTATCTGCTTCTCTTCTTCTTCCACTGCATTTTCTTTTATTACTTCATGAACGTGCTTTTGTATATCATAATACGTTCGCGAAGACATGGTAGGCATATTCATAATTGAAAAACGCTCTTCCATTTGAGTAAAACTTTGTCCCGTGCACAAGTTTCCAAAAACCTACAATGCACATTTTGAAGACAAGCGTTTGCGGTAGCTATTTAGCCATACTCAAAATATTTTAAGCATCTCCTTGAAAATGTTGACTTTTACACTAATATAGACATAAATAGCTTAGATTACTATAACAAAATCATTAGTTTATAGTTTTCCCGGGGGACACCTAACATTATTTTGAGTCTAATTTCTATGTACATTAAAACATATAAAGAGCAAATACTACAATAACACATAGACACCGTAATCATAACGACTTCCAGGTGATTACAAATTTTTAAATGTCTTACCACAGCTTCATTTATGCCCATATCTTTTGAGCTATCACGTTCAATGTTAGAAAAAAGTTTTTCAATTGCACCACATATGCTACATTTAAATACAAATTTACAATTTAATCCATTTCTCAATTCTTTTAAAAAGGTCATGTGAGTTGAATTGCATCCATATGACGATTCATGGCCGCCAAAACTTTTTAACTGCTGAATTATCGTTCCTGGTTTCTTTTTTTACAAGAAAATTACCTTCCTCGGGTTCATTTTCAGGTGGAAGCTTGTAACTGTAATAATTTGTAAATTTGTAAATAATGTCCAAAGTCTACAGTTTCGATTGTAATACGTACTTCCCATTACCTTGTGAGTTGCCTAAATAGATGTGTTCAGCGTTTCCAACATTAACCCCTTCAGGGGATGACAAATCAATGGAAGTTGCATCAGACCTAACAGCAAAAGCGTATGTATTAGACGCGGACTGTAAGAAAGGCAATCCAAAGCTACCGTGGGTTGAAAATTTTAATATACACATAAAATGAATCGTCAAATATTTAAATTCTGAAATCTACTCGCATATTGGTATTATGTACTTAGTTAAATTAAATCGAATTAACAAATATCAAAATAATGTAAATAAAATTGTAGACCAAAAATTACTTACCTCGTATTTTGATTTTTCATACG
The DNA here is from genome assembly GCA_963170755.1 of Amphimallon solstitiale. Taxonomy (NCBI): domain Eukaryota; kingdom Metazoa; phylum Arthropoda; class Insecta; order Coleoptera; family Scarabaeidae; genus Amphimallon; species Amphimallon solstitiale. The sequence goes on along the minus strand of OY720675.1, from coordinate 133,185,832 downwards.
ATTTGCATGCTTACTTCTTTGGATGGTTGATTTTTTATGATAATCCAATTTTCGCTTGCCCATAACTTATATTATTGTAGCGTGATTCCTTCGTTAATTTAAAAAAACAGAACACGCAATTATAGGAGTAACTATTTAATATCACTAATTAATGTTATTTACGTATATTTATATCCAATTCATTAAATAGACACATACATTTATTTCTACAATTTCTCTATACTGTCAGTCATGTCAATTTTAGTTTTATTGACAAACCTTGTCTCCATGACACCCATTCGCATTTCGTGACATTACACTCGAATATTATATGACATTTCTTTTTAATTACAAACTGTCACTCTGACTTGGAATAGCCGACCGATTCCGATAGATTTTCGTCTTCGCTAGGACTAGCAGAGATACCGTAATGTGGGGATAGACGACGCAAAAGCTTGGAAAAACGACGTGTAAAATGTGTGTGACGATGTTTACTGTTTAATGTTTTTTATCTTCAAAAATAATTACAGAAAGTTTTTTCTTCTTTTATGTCGTGCATCAAATGTGCAGCTGGCGCGGGGAGGTCGTTTTTTTCTTTTTTTGTATCAGCCTTAGTTAGTAGACATTCATAAAATTCATGCATTTTTGGGGTTATTTCTAAGACACATAACTTTTTTAAGAAAATAAATTAGTACAAAAACGGACCTTGCCATTATAAATTGATGCCTTTTGCATCACTAACCCAAATTTGAGATTCTAAAATTACAAAATGAGTTTAAAAAACGCGAAACGGCGATGCCTTAATTTTCGACAGGTAAACGCCCCTCTTAATGTAATATCATATCAAAATTTTGCTACGATTGGGAAAAGTTGAAATTGTCGGTGTCGATCGCGTATATCAGATCCTAAACCACTGTGCAACATTACTTGTAGAATTTTCATTATTATCCAATTCAATCTTGAGTGGAGGTAACACGTTAAGGGGTTGCTCACCCCCACTATTAGACGCAAGTACTTCCAAAGATATGCACATATTTATATTCGCAAGTAAAATTGATTTCCGGTTGTTCAAGTACAAAATAACCAAGTATGGCAAATTTTGGTATTTATCGATAATTAGATATATTTTGTAAAATACTACAACAACCATATTCATAAATATTAAAATATGTCAAAAACTGATAGAGTTAATATAACTTAGGTTATCTAATAACAGAATAGGAAGGCCAATCTAACAATGTAACCATGCTAGTAACTAGTATACTAGTATAACTAGTACAAGTATATATGTATTTACTTAAAGTAAGAAAAAAAAACTTCACTCATTTTTCGACTTTTGGCACATTCTGTATACTTAGAAGACTGATGATATATTATCGATTATTGCTGAGTACCAAACTTCATGTGTCTAGTCCAGGTACATATTGAAAAACTTTTGATGCACCGCCCACCTAAACCACCCGGTATAATATTATAGGAGAAATTTATTATTAAGTGACAATGGGACCTATATTGTTTATATCTAAAACCAAAACTATTGGTTAGAAGTTGAAATTGTGGGAAAGAATTTTTCCAGAATAATATTAATTTAATATAAAAAAATGAGGTGTGGCCACCACACGACTTTCTTATACGTATGAGCGTTTCAAATTATAGAATATTTAGAATTGTTTTTTATAAAAATTATTCAAAATCCTATTTTAAGTACTTCTATTCTCTTAATAAATAAATCCCTATAGAATGCATACTTTGCAAAATATTATAAAAAAGTGCTACTCGCTAAGAGTAAAAGTGCTACTTCCGATCCGAATTTTGAAATTTCATTTATACAAAAAACATTGCAAATCTAACTCTAAATACTTTTGTACTCTTGATAAATATATACAAAATGCATAATTTACGACATATTTGCAAAAATTCGCTATTCGGTAAGAGTAAAAGTGTTACTTCCGGTCCGACTTTTGACATTTTTTTTATACAAAAGATATTTAAAATTATGATTTAAATACTTTTCTACTCGTAATATACCTGCCTAGAAAGCATGATTTGCGGGATATTCGCAAAAAACTCATTTTCGATAAGAGTAAAAGACCTACTTCCGGTAGGAATTTCGAAAAATTTTTTGATACAATTTTTCTCAAATTTAATTTTGAGTACATTTGAATCCTTTATAAATTTGTTTAAACTTAGTAATTGACGAAATATTAGCAAAATTCGGTTTTTTTACTGAAGTAAACTATGTACTACTTCCGGTCTACCGATTTTACTGAAAAACTAATTAGATCTCAAGAGGGAGATTATACGCGTAAATATAAAATTTGGAATAGATATCTACAGCGGTTTGAGCGCTATCGTGGTCACACACACACGGACACACACACAAAGAGAGAGAGAGAGAGAGAGAGAGAGAGAGAGAGAGAGAGAGAGAGAGAGCGAGAGAGAGAGAGAGAGCGAGAGAGAGAGAGAGAGAGAGAGAGAGAGAGAGAGAGAGAGAGAGATTTTTTAAAAAACACTTTTTTGGTGTCGGGGGACTTCAAAACGTGGACATATGCAAAAATCTATACTTCCTTATACTACGTATAACCTATACGTATTTAACCTTATACTACGTATAAGAAAGTAAAAATAATATTAATAGATAATGTGAGCTGCTTATTTTAATTTCTTCAATAGCAAATATCTAAGGAAATCTCATTTTTGAAAAAAATATGGTTTTGTTGAGAGCTAGAGTTTGAAGCGCTCTATTGAGTAAAGAAAGTTTATCAAGAAAGAAAGACAAAAAAAAAGAAATACACGTTCCGACATTTTATTTTGTGACACAGTTTAAGACCTTTTTGAAAGAAGGTTTCATAGGTATCTTGCATTTATTAATATGTACCTATACGGGGGAAAATAGTGCATTGCTTCATGATACCAAGTTAGCAAGTAAAACGTAAACAACCCATACACGAACAAGTATACACCTTCAATTTTAGTAGCCCGGAGCTTTAAAGACCCAATTATAATGGTATCTATCATATTCTTTGATCTTCAGTTAAGTCTATTAAACAGAAAAATATATACATAAATTATATGTAGTTGACATTAAATGTTTACACCTAGATTTGCTAATTTCTTTCTAAAATCAAAGAAAAATATCAGATGCGGTATTGTTCGAGCAATATTTAGTGGAGTACACAGTTCTAGTAGGGATAGATGTGGGTCGTCCTGTTATCGTATTATATTGTAATGATTTGTGAAAGACTTTAATTGCGGGTGATAGAGATAGAAGATTATATTATTATAACATGATAACAGATTTTACACCTGGTCCAGATGTCTTATATCAACTTAAACGGTGGCTCAACGCTTGACCAATGTTCAAAATATGCAAATGTAGATACATACTATCCGTCCATCGGATCTTTTGAGTCACGTGATTAATTTTGATCCGTATGAATTAAATCAACACTTCTGGCTCAAATGCATTCCTTACAAAATAGAATTAAACATTTAAAAATAAAGAGCTTATAATGCTTATATCTAATATTTTTTATGTTTTATACCATGTTTTATTCATTGCTTAAAAGTAGCTATATCTATCATAATGAAATTTAATAAAACAGTGTAAAACAATAATAACCGTTGGGGTTATGAACAAAATTTGCCGGTCTGTCATTCATTCATCTTACAACATATGGGTTATGTATAGTTCCTTAGTATGAAAAAAAAACATAATAGTGGAATAATATCTCAAAATATTTAACAACAAATCATGTCAGTCTGAATATAGAACACATATTTACCTATTTTCTAGTGACAATTTTTTAATGGAATTATTTTGTGGAAAATCAGTTCAGTTCAAAATAATTTTTGTTTTATGGTTATTTTTACAATTTGTGAGTAATTATCATTGGAAAACCAGATAATAATTTAGTTCAGCAGTAGTACTGTTCTATTTATAAGCACGATAGAAATTTTAATAGCAATAACTCCTCAGTGAAGTATGTGCTACATTAGTGATGCTCGGGGTGACCTACATCTGAAAAATGAATGGAAGAAGTAATTTTTGCAACAATCTTAATCCAGGATATGTTGTTCTAGGAGAAACAGCATTTTTAATAAAGGAAGCACTAGGAATTCTGCAAGTGAATTTTAGTTATTCTAAAAGAAGAACTCGTTAGCACCTTAAAATATCTCATTTCAGTATCTGTGTTAAAAAAGTGTAAGAATATGCAAAAATTAAACAGTAGATAAAATTGTGATTGTATTTAATGCTGTAATTAACATATCTAAGTTGTAAATAATTTTGTATTTATAATTAGTTATGGCACTATACAATATTAATTTATTCCTGTACAACGTGGCCATTATTTTAGAATTTAAATAGGCATTTCATTACAGACAAAACACAAAACTTTAATAATAAGTTAAATTTATTTATTAATATATTGGAAATCTATTTACATTTTTTTAAACTGTTATATATTGTATGCTAAATATCTATAATAAACTGTTATAATCTCACACATAATATTTCTATATGATTAAACTTATTTTCATATTACTATTTATTAACTATTGCTTCTATTATAATTAAGTGAAACTATCTTAATAAATAAATCTTATTAAACAATCCTCTGATTATTTTGTTAGGTATTGTAAATTTAAAGACAAGTTTAAATAATTAATCCTTAATCAGTGCATGAGTGGCTTTCTTTTTCTTCGTATACTAGACATAATAATGCACCAACATAACTACAATGTTCTGCTGTTACCAGCCATGCATGTAGAGTGAGCCGAAAGTATTGATTCACATTTCATAATAATGCACTACACATCCATTGGTTTTAAATTTACTTCTTATAAATGTTTCACCGAAACAAAAACACGTACATTTCCACATAAAATAAAGAAGTTGTTAATAAATGGATTTTCAGATAAGAACTTCTTCAGGTAAACACTCTGCATTATCATGTTTATAAACTCAACACACACATTGTTTTATATTACAAAAACGTCACTCAGATTCTAAATCTGAATCTGAACTGGATGTTTCATTAGGATTAAATACAGTTTCTCAGGTTTGTTTCTCCTAACTAAATCCAACAATTCATATTTTGTGAATTCACCGGAAAAACTTATTGCTGGACAGTCAGTGAAGCCAGTAAATGTGGCATGAATTGTATTTTAATCCATTCCTCAAACTTTTTACTATTCATTTAAGCATGATAGTCTTTTGCTTTGGTTTTCGATGCAAATATCAAACTTGCACCTTCAATAAACCCTGATTCAGCTCCGGCATGTAAAACTATAAACCTTTTGCCATCATAACCTTCTGGCTTTCGAACACTTTTTGTAGATGTATCATGCCAAGATCTTCCTCAATTATCTTTCGAATATATCCATGTTTCATCAAGGAATATCACCGGTCTTGGAGAGTTTGACTTTAAATTATCTGTATACTTCCTCAAACAAGTGCTTCGGTAAAGGGCTATATCATGCTTTTATTTTCCAATATCGATTACTGCTTTGGTGTGTAATTCGTTTTTCAATGTAAGCAGACTAACATGTTTCTCTGAAATACTTTCAAATATATTAAAATTGTGAAACATAAATGAATTAATAACACACTCTCACTCATGTTATAAATAGTGTTTCGTACTTCCATCTTTAAAGATTCTCGTAAATCTTCTGTTTTGGGTTTGACACGAGCTCTTTTCTTACTGGGTGAAGAAAGTACTGGGTCTTTTCCTTTTCGTTGTTTTATATTTGTGATAGTTTGTGCGGAGATTTTAAGGGCAGCAGCTGTTCTCTGCAATATTCAAACCTTTATTATGATTTCAAAAAATATATTATATAATTCTTACCTCAAGAGGTGCATTTGTATTTATGAGAAGCGCACGACTTTGTTTTTCTCTATGAAAAAAGTCCAGGACATTTAATACAAGTTGTTGAGAATGTGAATTCAGACGTTTCTCAGGCATATCTCTGTAATAAATATAAATTCTTAACCTATAACCAATAAATTTAGTGATTAGAATACTTACAGAAAATGTATTAAATAGGTACAGTTTTTTTTAGTTCTGAAAAGATAATTAGAAAAGCAATATAACGAAATTAAACCAAAACCTGTGCCAAAACGTAAAGCACAATGTTATATGTCAAAATTTAATAAATTGACTACCGCAGTAACATGTCATGGCGGTATATTTTCTCTGTCTGTCTTATTACTCTTATGGAGAAGACAACCCCACCTTAAAGTTTAAAATTTCTATCCTTATCTAGTCATTGAGATTGGAAAGAAATGAGTATATGCGGATGTCCTTGATAACGCACGCAATTAATCACGTGACTCAAAAGATCCGATGGACGGATAGTATATTCTCTGTAGTGAGACGAATTACTGTGTACTGTGGTACGAATTGTGCAAAATAAAACAAAACATTTTTTATTTAGGAAAACAATTGAGACCTCTCATTCATTTACTTCGGTACAACATTTTCTCCAAATACGCTGTGCAGTTTGAACGGTTCTATACAAATCTTAAACCATAACTCAATACGAAAAAAAATACGAAAATTGGTTTTACTGCGTTAGTATACAAAAAATAGCGGTAACTATCCATAATTACAAGAAATTGTCGAAAGTTGTAGTGTGACTACTACAAGCATGAAAGATTGTGATTTGTTCAAGTTTGTAGATTTTAAATGTAACAATTGTATGATATTTATAGACAATTGTTACATTTATAGATTTATATACGATTAGATATCTTTTAAAATTATATTTTGGTGCATATACTGCCTTGTATATATACACGATTCAAAAATGCCTTAACCGTCCATAACGATGAGCCGCAGACAGCGAAATGCAGATGCATATGGTGCATAGCTCTAAAATTTTCACCGGCTTGTGCATGTATATTGAGTTAATAACTGATTCAAATAATAAATAGGGGCAGTTATGTAAAACATTACAATAAGATAATTATTTTTTGCAATAATTTATATTTCACACCCGTGTCTTATTAGTGAGTGAGATAGATAAATATAAACGTAATTCTTTTTAATCGTGAGTTTTGGAATAAACATTTTAGTTGGAATTCCCTTGTCATATGAATATACAAATGCATTAGCAAATTAAATTCCATTAATTCTTTAGTACTTATCAGAATAAAATACAATGAAGGCTATGTTAGTCGTATTAAATCAGGAACCTGGTCCAAAAATAGATAAATTTATCAATGTTATCTCTCTTTACGTTAATTATCAGTAAATTATTAATGTAAACAGCTTACCTAGAATATCCGTCTTTTCGTTACTTTCATCCTCTTGTTTCTCATTTTCTGTTTTAACTCTACTTGGGCTACTTGGTGGACTTAAAGATGATAAACTTCCAGAAGTTGCTGATAGATTTTCTCTACTAATTTCTTTTTCTTCTGTCCCAGATCTATTGGTTACAACGTTGGTTACTGAAGGTTGCAGTAAACTATCTTGACTAGACGATCTCGATGCAGATTTTGTTGGTGAACTTAAATAACCTACTTTATTGTCGAGCATGTTCTCACATTCACTTTCTTTGTTGTCTGTTTCTTTTTCTTCCCTCTTAAAATGTGGTTTTGCAACTCTATAAGTATTGGTTGTTACAATTTTAGTGGGACTCTCTTCTTTTGAAAATATAAGACTATTCGCTTTTTCAGTTCTAGTAGGACTAGCTTTCGATTTCACTGGAGATGTGAGTGCGGTATGTTCTCTTTTAGGTATTGCTGTAGTAGGAATTACAGAAGCAGGTCTTTCCCTGCATACAACATTGGGCCTCCTCGTAACATCGGGAGGTGGTGGCGGAGATGTCGGTGGACTTCGAATTCTATTACTGAATGAAGCACTTCGTGAAGTTGAAGAAATTCTGCTACCACATTCTTTATTTCCATTGCTGACGGCTAATTTCACATCTGTTTTACTAGGATCACTATTATACCTACTACTTCTAGTTTTGGAAAAATGTGAGGTCCAATTCCGTTGTTTCTCAATTAGTTCTTTACTATTGAACTTTCTTTCAGGTTTTTCAGGTTTCTTCATAACATTTGGTTTAATCCGTTCTTCCGACGTGCACTTCATAGTATCATTTCCGTTAAACTTAATCGTATTCTCAAGCGAATTATCCGGAACCGATTTATTAGAAATAAAACCGTTCGCCTTTACGTTGGTGGTATTTGCATTAAGCACTGGCACACTGTTACTAAACTTGTCTAACTGATTCCGGTTAGGTGAAGGCGATCTCGATCCATCGTGGGATTTGCTGTCCCTGGTTTCACTGTTTGCCGAACTACTTCGCGAACGTAAATCTGATATATTGGAAGCACTTTTCGTAGATTGCAATGGTATCATTCTATCACGACTCCTAGTTTCTTCGCCTAATTTTTCAAATAGCGCTCTAGCGTTGTTAAATCTAGTCACGTGTGATTCCGTTCGCATAACTGTAACACTGGGTGACTCCATTTCGTTCTTTTCGCCTGGAGAACCGCGCGTCTTTGATATCTTTACAGGTGCTAGTATCTCTTCCCTGATGTTATTTGGTTTGCCTTGGAAGATGTTTGCAATTTGTGATACTTTCGAACCGGCTTGCCGCGCCGATTTCTTTTCCTCCATGCCGCAAATATCTGCTATTCACCTGAAATATTAATAATACGCACTATTAAACTTCAAATAACTACTAAATTGTTTTGTTATTATTCACGCACCTCACGTTATCATTACTTTGACAATGTGTGCAATAATGATAAGAAATTCGTAGTACAATCAAGTATTTCACATTTTTCTTCTTATCATATTATTTGATATAGTTAAACTAATGCTTGCAAATATTTACAATTAAATGTTTTATGCGATGCAAAATGGCACGATGCTGATAAGGAGGGTGTAATAATTAATACATACATACATACATACATACATACATGTATGTATGTATGTATGTATACACCGTGTCCAAAGTTTATGAAAAAACAATTGAATTACGTATTTCTGAGAAATTTATATATTTTTTAAATGGAACATCCGGTATATTTGTACATATTTAGAAAGATTTGTGCTATAAAAGCTTCAATACACTATTGTCCTTAAACGAATAATAAAGTAGTTTGATGGATTTTAGTTGATGTCAAAGAAACATTATTAATAGTAGGCTTCTGTAACTTCAACCCAAAACAAATAGTATGCTCATTGAAATTGTCAATAACGTACTATGTTTGATTCTCTTTCGTATGATAAGTTATTTAAAATAGTTGGTTATTTGAATTTGTGTTGTGTTCTTTAGTTCTTTTTTTTATTATAAACAACTTATTGCTAAAGTTTCAAAATCCAATAATTTGTTATAATCATTTACTCTTCCATATTTTATAAAATAATGCCGTTTACGCATTTAGAAAAGTGTGATATGTTAGAGATTTGTAGAAAAATGCAAGAAGTGCGCTTCGTTACTATCAAAACACATATGTGAATCGTCAATCACCAAATCAGTTTTATTTTCTAAGATTCTATAGAAAATTTCGAAGTAGCGAAGAAACATTTAAGATACGAAGAAGGAAAAAGGGTTTTCTAGTAGACGAAGAAACGGAGGACATGTGTTAACTTGCTTTGAAACCAATCCAGAAAAATCCATTCGAAGTTGTACCAAAGAATTAGATTTGAAAAAGAGTTGCGTCCGTACAAACACCACAAAGTGCAGACTTTACTTCCCGGCCATGCAAACAGAAAATTAGTTTTCTGTAATTGAGAAATTCTTATAATGAACGTCAAGATAATTAAAATTACATTCTATGGTCTGACGAATCTAACATTTCTAGTTCAGGTATATGCAATAAGAAAAATCAGCATTAGTGGATTAGAGAACATCCTATGAGAGTTGTTCCGCGCAATCCCCAGCACCGGTTTAGTTAAATGTGTGGTGTGGGTTAATAGGCAACAGCATTTTTGGTCCTGTTTTCTATCAAAGTATCTTAACTGCAGACCTCTATGTATGGTTATTATCAGAAATTCTGGATGGTCTCTTAGATGATATGCCAGTGCGTGATAGGCTCCGTATTTATTTTCAACAGGATGGGGCACCTCCTCATAATTATGTTAACACTTACAATTTGTTAAACGAAACGTTTAATCAAAAATGGATAGGAACCAAGGCGCCCATTCGTTGGCCTGCGCGCTCTCCTGACTTGACACCCATAGATTTCATCTATGTGGTTTTGTAAAGAATGAGGTATACAAGCAGCGATATCGAAATGTTATGGAACTCGAAAATAGTATTAGGTAAACGCTAAGTAATATTTCTGGTCGAACTATTAGAAAAGCTACAGAAAGCATTATCGTGAGAGCCGAAAAATGCATTGAACAGCAAGACAATGTCTTAAAACATTTAATAAGTTAGGCAAAATGTTGAATAGGTAATAAAAATTTAAACTTATTATTTTCCATGACCGACATAGAATTAAATGTTAACAAATGTCTTAAGCTTTAAACGCTTCCCATTTGTTTATTTTTTAGTTAAAGATAGTTATGTATTGGATATTTTTTGTTCAAAATATTATGCTTTTTCAAAATACGTACAAATATTCAGACAGGGTTCCATTAAATATATATATTTATATATAAATTTTCAAATTTCTCATAAATACGTAATTCCGTTTTTTTCAGGAACTGCATACTAATCAGCGTTAAAAACACTAATAATTTGCTAATTTGACCAAAACCGTAGCTTCAAAAATAACGGAGATAGCAATAGTACACCGATAACTTTAGACACGGTGTATACAGGGTGAGTCATTAGTAGCCGCTTCTTGGATTGCTCTTTTATGTTTTAAATAAAAGAAAAAACCATTAGTGAAATATTCATGGTTGCTTCTGGCGCATATTGCAAAAATACTTTAAGCTCTGGCGCACTTCCGGTTTCACCGGAAATGCAAGAAACTTAATTTTTTTAAATGACACCCTATATTTTTTTGAATTTTCTTGTACTACTTTAAATTGTCTGTTCGACTGTTTTTTCTTTTTCAAAATTGAGCCAATAGTTTTAGAGTTATTAATTTTTTTTGAAAATATTTGACCAAAACACGTGTTCAGAAAAAAAATCATTTTCACATTGTTTTTAAAAGCAAAAACATTAACTTTGGTGGTGCTTGTAGCCAAGAAAATTCTGCATCATTTGGTAAAGTTGCACTCGACAATACCTCAATAGACTTTGTTTTTTCAAAGCCTACTTCCTGAAATTTTCACATACCAAAAACTAATTTTTTTTAAATGGAACACCCAGTATTTTATTGAAGCATTTTGTTCCTTTTTTTATTCTCTTTCATTTTTTTTAACAATGTCCTATACCTATCTTTTGTAATTTCTGAGATAATCACTATAAGGGCCGGTTTTACAGTTGGAGTTTGAGTCGAGGCTTAGTTAAGCTTAAGCTTTACTTTAAGCCCGAACTTAAACTAACACGAGTTTTACAGTATCTCTTATGTAAGTGGTTTAGTAAAGCCGATCATTATGAGAAAAGTTTAAAGTTGGTATTGCGGAAACCGATAATTGCAGGTTATGTGAATGATTATCGCGATAGTTTTGTTAATACTTGTCTACAAGTTCGGTTCTTTCTAGGTTATATTTAACCAAAATCTATGTGAAAACGAGTGACGATGACAAAAAACGTGTTTCAAACATAACCGCTGAAGAAACATATCAGTTAATCGAAATAGTAAATTAGTATATTAGATTTGCTACTATGTAGACCATATTTCTGAGAAAGTTAAATAGTATTAGAGCAGTGGTAGATAGTAATCATAAAAGATCCATTAGATTAATGAATATTAATACAATCCCGGTAATTTTTTTGTGAATGTATTCTACAAATAGGGCATTTATATAAATTGTCTTATAATAATATACAGTGTGTCAATAAAGTAAGGAACACCCTAAATATCAGCTTTAAAACATATCTCTAGCAAAAACGCTCAGACACGTATTTTTTTATTTTTGAAGGCGCATTTTCTTAGATTAAATTGAAGTATACAGGGTTATCAAAAAAGAAGATATGACGTTATCATGTGTTTTTTTAAATGGAATACCCTGTATATTTTTAAGAAAATCAAAAGAGCTTCTCATGAAGATTTCAGCGATATATGAGTTGTTGGGGATATCTTTAATATTTACTTGTAGAAATTGAAAAAACACTTTTGGTGGAACTACATGATAATTTTTGGTAATTTTAATCTTTGAACGTTGTCATGACAGAATTGTCAGTATGGAAGGTGACGTCTTATCTAATTAGACAGTGACTAACCACCGTTAGTTTGTTTGGCCTTGCTTGTTTTATAATTGCCATTTCTTTTGATAAAAATGGGTCTAAGTGAGAGAGAACGGATTGAGATTCTTATGATGATTGGTTATGGTGGCCGAAGAAGGAGTACAGTGGAAGTTTACGAACTATTTAATGCAGCGCATCCTAATCGGCAACCAATAACTCGCTCAACTGTAAGTAAAATACTTCTAAAGTATGAGGAATACTTCTAAAGTATGAGGAGTACGGAAATGTTAGGGTTCCACCTAAAACTGGGCGACCAAAAGTGGATGATGAAACTAAGTTGAATGTTCTTTTGACAGTGCAAGATAATCCGAATTGTGCTACTCGTCAAGCAGCTTTAAACTTTAATTGCAGCCATGAGACTGTTAGAAAAATTTGGCATAAGCAGAAATATCATCCTTATAAAGTGCATCTTGTCCATGAATTGTCGGAAGATGATTTTGATCGCCGTTTGGAGTTTTCAGAAACTTGCAAATACTTTGTGAACGTGATGAAATGTTTGCTAGAAAATTTTATTTTCAGATGAGGCAACTTTTTTCTTTAAACGGAACAGTTAACCGACAAAATTGTAGATACTGGACAGAACATAATCCTCACTGGATACAGGAAGCTCGAAGTCAACACCCTCAGAAGGTGAACGTCTGGGCTGGAATACTAAAAAATAGGATTTTAGGACCTTTCTTTTTTGGTGGAAATTTAAATGGGGATATCTATTTGGATTTTTTACACTTAGAGCTTCTTCCTGCGCTTGTGGAACTTTATCCTGATCCAAATACCCCTGACAGTCCTAGTAATGAAATCTGGTTCCACCAAGATGGGGCACCTCCTCATTATTCTCGACCTGTGCGTGACTACCTAAATTTGATTTTTAATAACCAATGGATTGGCAGACGTGGGGTTGTTGAGTGGCCAGCTCGCTCCCCTGACTTAACATCACTAGATTTCTTCCTGTGGGGTTACCTAAAAAGCAAAGTTTATGTAAATAGACCTCAAAATATTAATGATTTAAAAGAACGCATACGCCAAGAGATCCGAAGAATCCCGCCAGATGTAATCAGCAATGTTCAGAATGAGTTTATTTCTCGCCTAGGCTACTGTCAGATTGTGAACGGGCAGCAATTTGAACATTTACTTAAGTAAATTTTTGTTTTAGATTTAAAAATAAACAAGTTAAACTCTATTGTAATTATTTTATGACGTTCCACCAAAAGTGTTTTTTCAATTTCTACAAGTAAATATTAAAGATATCCCCAACAACTCATATATCGTTGAAATCTTCATGAGAAGCTCTTTTGATTTTCTTAAAAATATACAGGGTATCCCATTTAAAAAAACACATGATAACATCATATCTTCTTTTTTGATAACCCTGTATACTTCAATTTAATCTAAGAAAATGCGCCTTCAAAAATAAAAAAATACGTGTCTGAGCGTTTTTGCTAGAGATATGTTTTAAAGCTGATATTTAGGGTGTTCCTTACTTTATTGACACACTGTATACATATGTATATTAGGATTTACAATTTTAATCCAACAAAATCCAGATTTGCTAAAACCTATGTTATTATATATGCAGTATTCTAAAAATATAATATTGTGGCAAAATTGAGATAATAGGAATTATTTAGAAACATTTTCGTTTTCCAGGAAAAATTAATAACAAGTTTACAAATAAGTAGGTACTAAATGTGTACAAATCGAAATTGAAATAATAAAATCTACGGAAAATTCCCAGAAATAATCCCCATTTATTTCGAAAGTTTACAGGGAGCATATAACTGATATTTTGTCGAAATTCAGAATAATTCAGAGCACAACAATCAGACATGTACCTACGAATTGTAGTGCAAAACATACGATCGAGCGTGGTTTAAGGCTTAAGCTACCCCATGCGTACCGCTTAAGCCTTTGCCCTCGCTATGTTGGTTTAAGCGCGCCAATGTCCACTGTAAAACGGGTCAAGAGTTTAAGCCTTGGCTTAAACTAAAGCCAGGGCTTAAGCTAGTACTGTATAACCGGCCCTAAGAGCAATTAGCGGCCAATTAAAGAACTACGGGCGCTGTTGTTCTATGCACCAAAATATTCGTTCAACCAATGGAAGGCAGGGATGCGTGTTTTGATATGGTAACCGAGTTATGATATGATCGACCAGCAGACGATCTGATTGGCCTAGGAGCTGACAGTTAATTTTGATTTGACATTTCTTTATAGTACTGAGATAATAAATTTATAAAAAATTGTTCTACTTGAAATTAACCGGACGTTCATAAAGAAATGAATGAGACGTTTGAGTTGGGCATTGTGCAGAAAAGTATTGTTTATGAATTAATATTTAAAAGTTGATGCGTTTTTTAGGTTATGTTGCCCTTAGATTTCCGCTATAAGCTGATATTATTCGATAAGGTTAATGTGAATTGTTTCAAAGCACGCCTCAAAACAAATGTTTTCACCAAATCAGAAGCTGAGAGATGGTAAAAGGATTTTGAAGAGAAGACTTTTAATAATTATCGTGTTCAGAAAATATTTCCAAGTGATGGAACTAAACTAATCTTTTAAGTAAGTGATATCAACGGTGGTGGTTAGTAATTGTACACAATAATGTATTATTTTTAGAGGTCTTATCGTTGTCATCACAACACCAGAGCCAGCTACCCATCTCGTCAAGTGAAGAACCCTCATGAAAAAAACACAAATTGCCCTGCCACTTTGATGATGACCATAAAAAATTCAAACATGAAAAGGTAATTTTAACCATTTGTTGCTGATGCCAGCAGATAATTTAAAGAAATTATTTTAGGAGCAAGGATTTAGATTTAAGAAGTCTTCCAACAGAAATATTTATTAATTATATTCATAATCATCCTGTTCAATGTGCAAATGCACTCCGTCACAGGATGCCTGCTGATGGTAGTACTTGCCCTAATTTGCACTGGTGTTATCACCTGTACTATTCAATTTTTAAAAAGAAGTATGGAGCTACTGATGGAAATAGACTAATAGAATCATTAAACCAGTTTATTGACAAGTATAATGAAACATGTGGATCAATTTCTGCAGTTTTGAATAATACAAGCACAGGTCCCATAGTAGTCCTTTGTTCCCCATTAATGAGACGAATTCATACAAATGTACAGCAGTGCAGTGAAATAATGTTTGTTGACTCCTCAGGTACTATGGACAGACACAATACCAGAGTCTTTTTGTTTCTTACACCAAGTATTGCTGGTGCTTTGCCTGTTGGTGTCATATTGACATATTCTGAAAGCGAACATGTGCTTAAAGATGCTTTATTAATGTGGAAGAGTATTCTTCCTAATAACTCCTTTTATGGTAAACACACACCCAATTTAATTATAAAGGATGACAGTAAAAGTGAGAGAAACGCACTTAGGGAAGTGTTCCCTGAATCAACATTGTTACTGTGCAAGTTCCATGTGTTGCAAGCATTTTGGAGATATGTATGGGACTCATCAAATGGAGTTCCAAAAGCAGAACGTCCTGAAATCTTCAACATGTTTAAGAAAGTTGTAAATGCCTCGGATAAAACTAACATGGAAAATATTTTTGATTGTGTTTTAAAGGACCCACTAATAGCAAAACATGTGAGAGTGCAAACCCACTTAGTAAATATGAGAACCAGAGTTTCAGAATGGAGTTTGTCGTTTCGCAATGATTTACTGACTCGGGGACATAATACAAACAATTATGCAGAAGCGACATTTCGTGTACTGAAAGATGTAATTTTGTGTAGGACAAAGGCATACAACATTGTTCAACTCTTTGATTTTTTAGTAACTCGCTTTGAACCATATTTTGAAAGACGAATTATTGATGTTGTTAATAACAGAACATATAATTACCAACGTCCTAGGTATTATATTGCTGATTTGAAAATTAAATTGCTAAAAAGTACAAGGACGATACATGGCACATTTGAAGTTTTTCAATGCAGAAAACAAACGTACATATAACGTGGATATAGTGTTGGGAATTTGCTCTTGTCCCATAGGCATGCAAGGAGAACCCTCTAAGCACCAGTACGCGGTGTGCAAGGAATTTAAAAAAAGTACACAATTATTTTTTCTAGTATATGATAGAAAAGCAAAAGAAATGTTGCTACGATTAGTAAGTCGAGATTTTAAGTGTTCAAATGAATGGTTTCTTAATTTGAAGAGTGAAGGATGTGCAGGATGTGAACGATCTACCCTTAACTAGCAATGTTACTGATGACGATGAAACAAAAGATATAACTTTATGTACAGAAAATCTTAAGAAATGCTTTTCTGACATTATTCAACGTTTACAATCCAAACCTGATGTTTATCTTCCAGCCTGCAGGAAGTTCGTAAAAAAATTTGAAAATTTAAAAACAGAAAGCTCCATAATTTCCAGCCTGCATTCATTTGGAAAAGGAAACATTCCATCTAATAAAAGGAAAAATATCAGTGTTCAACAAACTGCCATAGCTCGAAGGAAAACTTATGTAGGTGGGAGAAAAGTTCAACAAACAGGTCGGCCGGCAAAACGGAGCATCCCTGAACATAATTATGCAACAGTGCAACAATGCTCTTGGGCGGAAATACCTCAAAAAATTAGTAAAAAGGCTCCCCATTGTTTGTCATTATTGGCACAAGAAAATATTCATCCTGCTAGACATTAGAATTCAATGTAAAATTTATTATATTTTATATGTATACATGTTATATGCATATTATTACTTATATTGATGTATAAATACATATTTTTATTAATGTTATTACAGTTTACAATAAATATTAGTTAGCTTTGTTCCATCACTTGGAAATATTTTTCTAACACGAAAATTAGTAAAAGTATTCTCCTTAAATCCCTTAACCATTTCTCAGCTTTCAGTTTGGTGAAAACATTTGTTTTGAAACCATTCATATTAACCTTATCAAATAATAACAGCTTATAGGTGAAATCCATATATATAATTAACTAGCTGGCCTGGCAAACGTTTGCCATATAAGTAAATTATTTCTAGTGAATATTTTGGCAGTCTAATAAAAAATAAGTAACTTATTGTAAGTGTGTGGGGATGTGGTATGACTGAAAGAGGAATGGAGCGCTGTGAACGATGACGGCCTATAGAAATAAAACACTAAACATTAATTTTTTGAATTCATTGTACTTTTATTATCTTAACTAATAAATTTCTAATTACATCTCTATCACAAATAATTAAAAAAAAAACTTTATCAGTCTCTTAGTGCAATGGAGTGTACGATATTTTTAGTGAGTCCATCTTTGTGTATTATAGTATTATTAATTATCGTTTAATAATAAATAAACTAATAAATGTATGAAAATATTATGGAACAGATAACACAATGGTTGTTGTTGGCGGGAGCTCGTGACACGTGTTGAAATTGTAATTAAGATAAACAGCCTCTGTAAATATAGATAAAAAATGAGGTTATACTGATTTTGCAATCTTTATGAACTAATTGTTACCGGTGTAATAATTCACACTCCGATTCACAATTAAAGAGTGGAGATGGCTTTAATAATTTACTCCTTATTGAAATAAAATGAATCTTTTTAAACACCGTAGATAATGTGTGTCAATTTTGTCAAAATTGACACAACTCGACTACGGTGTTTAAAAAGATTCATTTTATTTCAATAAAGAGTAAATTATTAAAGCCATCTCCACTCTTTAATTGTGAATCGGAGTGTGAATTATTACACCGGTAACAATTTGGCGCACGGTGATCTTCAAAATTGCGCGCCAGCTCGCGGGCCAATCATATCGCCAGCTGGGCGCTCATAGCACAAGTCGGTTACCATATCAAAACACGCGGCAGGGATGGCGCCCGACTTCCTTAGTCATCTCTCAAACAAAGTAAATGTTATATCCAACTATCCCAAAAGTAATAATTTTATAGAATGAAGAGCATGGCATTTCATTTTTTTAATTCCGGCAATGTCCAGTTGCAGTATTTCATCTTTAACAATGTTGGTTAACATCGAAATAAAATAAAGGTTATGTTTACTGACATATTTGAAGATATCTTCAAAAAGTTTTGAAAATCCGTTCGTAGATAGCGAAGATACTCTCCTCCATTAACATTTTCATCACAGAAATAAGGTTCAATTATGTAACTACCCACTATTCCTCCCCACAGTTTTAATGACCAACGATTTTGAAAGTTTACAGGTGTGATAAAGTGGGGGATTTTATGTGTTATAATAACGGAAATTGTGACGATGAACGTATTCACTTGAATAGAAGGTTTCGTTGGTAAACAACAAAAAATTGAGAAAGCCAGGATAATTTATCTGCTGCCAATTGACAAAAATGTAAGCGATTCTGAAAATTTCTTTCATCTCACCCTGTGTATGAATATGATACGGATGAATTTCGTATTTCCTAATTATTCTGGATTCTTAAATTTGACTTACATGTAACTGCCGACTAATTTTCGTAGTACTAGTATGGGGGTGTTCAACTACACTCGCAAGTACCATACCTATACCTCTCTAAACGTCTTATCCTCACCAGTTATTGCTTTTTCCGCTCTTTCTTTCATATTCATATGCTTTCTGTTCACTCAAACCGTCCACTTTATATTTTTGAAGGTTTCTGGCTTCGGTTGACTTCTACCAGGGATCGCTGTGCATAAAGTCTGGATGCTAGCAAAGAGTTTCTTTCAGATTTACCCAAAATGTCAATCATATCTATTAACTCTTCATAAGAATAATTCATTTGTATGATAACTAATAGCGATGCTTTTATGAGTTTGACATAAATGTATACCGACTTTCTTTAACAGTTGACTCAGGCAGTCAGCCGCATTCCAGCCTTTATTGGACCAATATTTGGGTGCAGAGAACAGCGCCCGTAGTTCTTTAATTGACCACTATGCACGTATAGTGATTATCTCAAAAATTAGAAAAGATAGGTATAGGACATTGTTATCAAAAATGAAAGAGAATAAAAAAAGGAACAAAATGACTCCATAAAATACTGGGTGTTCCATTTAAAAAAAATAAGTTTTTGGTATGTGAAAATTTCAGGAAGCAGGCTTTGAAAAAACAAAGTTTCTTGTGGTATTGTCGAGTCCAACTTTACCAAATGATGCAGAATTTTCTTGGCTACAAGCACCATCAAAATCAATGTTTTTACTTTTAAAAACAATGTGAACATGATTTTTTTCTGAACACGTGTTTTGGTCAAATATTTTCAAAAAAAATTAATAACTCAAAAACTATTGGCTCAATTTTGAAAAAGAAAAAACAGTTGAACAGGCAATTTAAAGCAGTACAAGAAAAACCAAAAATATATAGGGTGAGTCATTTAAAAAAATTAAGTTCCGTGCATTTCCGGTGAAACCGGAAGTGCGCCAGAGCTTAAAAGTATTTTTACAATATGCGCCACAAGCAACCATGGATCCCCCACCAATTGCTTTTTCTTTTATTCAAACCACAAAAGAGCAATTGAAGAAGCGGCTACTAATGACTCACCCTGTATATGGAATGCCAAGTGATGCGCTATAAATATATACAGTCAATTCCACTTAATTGGGCCACCGGTTATTCGGGACAGCCGCTTATTTGGGTCACATCTTAAAGAACACAATTCAAACTTTGACGAAAACGTTAATTACATCGGATCTTTTGGGACAATATTCCCCTTAATCAAGACAAAAAATTAACAAAATATCTCAATCCAATTATTAATATGGCCTTTAAGAAATGCAATGCATAAGAGCACTTGACGGCCGCTTTATAAACATGCATGTACCGTTGTTTTCAATCTAGTTTATCTCAACGGGGATCACACGTTGATGATGCGTGATTTACACAGTAAGCAGACTAATTTATGAACAGTACTATCCCAATTTGAGTCTGAAACATATGCGTGAAAGCGGTTTATAATACATTTGAGTTCAATTAAAAATTTTGTTAAGATGCCAAAAAAATATTTAACACTACAGAGTAAAATTGTCATACTGGATAAAATTAAAAATCAGCGTGCGGTCACAAGAATCAATGTAAACTCACTACATTACATGGTTACCAAAATCTGCCGTATTACGCCCCATCCAAAAAGAAAATCTACTGCGTAACGAATGACTTTGCAACAAGGATAGGCAGTATATCCAAAAGAAAACGAGAGGGAAGGATCCACATGTCGAAGAAGCTTTAGATAATGGTTTTCTCTAGTAACTGAAAGGTCTCTATTACCGTGCCACACCAGATGGTTCTTTGTTATAAACACATTGAACTGTCTGGAAACAAAAAAGGTATGGACTTCATTACAATGTTATGTTGTGCAAATATGTGAGGCAATGACAAACACAAACTTCTTATCCTAGGGAAAAGTGCTAAACCTCGATGTTTTAAGGGATTTAGAATAGAAAGTTTACCAGTAGAATACCATGCAAAAAAATGCGTGGATGACTTCTGAAATTTTTCATAAGTAGCTAACTAGATGGGATGTTCAACAAAAAAAAAGATTATGTTGCTTGTTGACAAATGTGCAGCGCATTCTCATTTGTACAACTTACAAACTATAAAATTTGAATTTCTTCCTCCTAACACCACATCAATAGTGCAACCCATAAACATGAGAATAATAAAAAATCTCAACACGTTGTACCATGGGAAATTGATAAATTACATAGTGGAGTCTATTGATGACACAAGTTCCTCGACTGCCAAAGATATTAATGCAAAATTTACCTTTTGCAAGCAAAAGGCAGTGTCCGACTGATAGTTGGCGAGCTATAAAAATCAAAACCATACAAAACTGCTTTGCTGTCTCTGGCTTTAGTCCTTAACATGCCTCAGAAAATTTCAACGAAACAAAAAGAGACATTATTTCACAAGCGACCATTGGTAATTATCAGCAATTTTTATCAATAGATAACAATTTACCATGCTATGATGAAACTGAAAACTATGAGGATGCAATTATTGAAGATATTCAATCAAAACGTCAAATATTAGATTAAGACAATGACTCTGATGATGAAAATCTACCGGTGTCAGTAACTAACCAACAAGCAGGAAAATACATCACCATATTACAATGTTTTTTATGCAGAAAACCTGTACTGATTTTGTGCAAAAACAGTGATACAAACGCAAAAGGCAGGCTATATTTCATTAATTCCATCATAATTAAAGTTTAGTTGTTTTTACATGTAAAAAAAAATATTCCTTTTTATTGCTTAAATTTAAATGTTCATTTATATTCTTATTATACAGATCCTATCAGAAATATGTGAAATTAAACTGCAGAAAAAGACACTTTTCTGTAGAACTTCCTTTAATTAGGGTAGCCGCTTAATTGTGCCAAAATGTTCTGGTCCCAATGTATTAAGCGGAATTGACAGTATATACAAAATGCAAAATAAACAAACATTCAAAACGCAAAAATTACTACTTTTCTGAAAATTTAGCAGAAGAATTAAAGGAAAACAAATAAACGGTATTTATCCAGCGTTATATGAAATGTCTGAGAGAACTGTAATATTATTAATAGAAAATGTTGCAAAAATGTTAAAAGTCTGCCCACATTTTACATTAGAAATTAATTTTACGCCTCACATAAATTGATTTTATTTAATTAGATACTCAATTTCAAGTAAAACGGATTTAATAAATTGTCCATTAAAGGCGACTTGTAAAGAAAAATAAATAATATTAAAATATCGCGTAGGAGAAAGACATCTACCTCGTTATTATCTTAGACCACTATAATTAGAACCCCCCCCCCCCCTTGCTAAGAAGCATACATGGTAAAGTTGCTATGATAGTTAATTGTTGCCACTATAATAAATTACGCAGAAGTCAATCAATGTATTGGTAGTAAATGTTGCTCCAATGTTGATTTAACCCCTAAAGAATAACTATTAAAAATTTAATCAAAACTTAATTATTCCAGTTATCTCATATGTAAACCATGTAAATAAAAAAATGAGGGGTGGGCATCACACGACTTAAGTCGTAAAAGTGTTACTTCAGGTGAGTATTTGCAAAAAGCTATTATTTGATACGGGTTGAAGTATTTCTTTCGGTTCAAATTTTCTCTTATACAAAAATTCTCGCAAATCTAGCTCTAAATATTTTTGCACTTATAATAAATCTATACAGATTTCATAATTTGCGAGATAATCGCAAAAACTGTATTCGATACTTTCGGTCGGACTTTTGAAATTTTTTATTAACAAAAATTGTTCCAATTCGGGCTCTAAATACTTTTGTATTCAGGATAAACCTATACAGAACGCATAACTTGCGAGATATTTGCAAAAAACTGTTTTTCGCTAGGTATTTTTTTTTCTAAAATTAACTTTTTAGTACTTTTGTATTCCTTATAAATGTGTCTAAACTTACTAGCTGACGAGATATTACTGGATTTTAATTTTTTACTGAAGCAAACTACTACTTCAAGTCTACCGATTTTTCTGAAAATCTTAATTAGATCTCAAGAAGAAAATTATACTCGTAAATATATAGTTTGGAATAGTTGTAGTTACACATAATGTTTGGTATTGATAGCTGTTGCTGTTTGGCCGCTATCGTGTAGAAAGAGAGAGGGGGAGGGAGAGAGGGGGGAGAGGGAATGGAGAGAGGAAGAGGGAGGGAGGGAGAGAGAGAAACGTGGGCATCTACAAAAATCTCGCAGCATTATACTACGTATAAGAAAGTAAAAATAAGATACAGAATAAATGCTTGAATAGCTTTGGTACCCGATATGCGTCAATAACTTAAAATGGCGTCAAGTTTGAGATGTTAGGAAGTTTTATATGTCAAGTAATATGACCTACAAAGACATTTCAGGAACGTCATAAATAATACTATTCCTACACTTTTTAATAAATATTATTTGACGTTTGTTATATACAGGGTATTTTACGAGAGCCGTTCGTTAGAAGTTTTCGTGGTTAGAAAAAACTTAGATTTCTGAAATTTTGGGTTCCAGGGTTATTCAAGATTCTCTTTCATTTTAAAATATTTTCTAGATCATACTACTTCCGGTTATACCGGAAGTCGCCATTAACTTCCTTATTTTAAATAGGACACCCGGTATATTATTTAATTTTTGGATTCCTGAGAAAATTTCATAGTGGGTTTTCATCAGGTTTCCCTATACCAATTTTCAATTTTTTCTTAGATATCTTGATTTTTTTGAAAATTTTGACAGATGTAGCCCTGTTTTGAGCATTGCGCCCTTTAACCAATTTCGATTGGTGGAAAGCGCTTCTGGGGCAGACGGAAGCACAGGAATGATACTTTCGAATGCCATATTGACAACTGATTTATCGCATAAAGGCTATCCAAAATTTAATGACCAATTACATCATTTTAAAAGTTGAAAAAGTTTGTTTTTTCAAATGGGACACCCTGTATTTAATTGGATGGTCGGATGCAGAATTTGATTCTGCATCGATTTGCTATAATATTCCCTATACCTATTTCCACTGGTTTTCTTGTTAATCCAAATTTTTTATTTTAATGTAGTTTTTTGGCAGAAACCGAAACATCGCTTGCCTTTCGAAGCCAAATAAACATCAATAAAACGGTAAAAAATTTACTTTGATTAGAACATGACATTAGTACATAACATTTAGAACGAAATATAAAATAAAAACAAAAAATTGGAACATAATGACAAAAAATAACAAGAGAATGTTAAATTACAATAATTGTTCTATATGACCTCCATTTTGGTTCAAACACTGAATAACTCTGTCATATACTCCTCGCGAAACAGATCTCCGAAGTTCGTCTGGACTTATATTAGTAAACGCATGGTGAACACGGTTTAATAATTCCTCTCTAGTTTGTACCGGCCTAAAGTACACTAGTTCTTTTATACGACCCCATAGGTAAAAATCCAAGGGGGTCAAATCGGGTGATCTGGGTGGCCAGTTCCAAGGTCCCCGCGGGCCAATCCACCGATCCTCGAACATCATTGACAATTGCCGGTGTACAGCTATAGTTGAATGTGCTGGAGCACCATCAAGCTGCAACCAACTGTTTGCTCTATCACGTGGAGGTAGGGCATTTAGAAAATCACTAAAAAAACCCTCTCAGTATCTCCAGATATCTAGCCGCATTTAATTTTTCATCGTACACTTGATAAGCCACTCTGGTGTCCATAATTAAACAAAAAACATTGAAACTAAAGCGGTCTTGGTGATTATGTTCCCTAATAACATGTGGATTATCTTGTGCCCAGTAGTGAGTATTTCGGCGATTTGTAATTCCTTGCCTGCTGAATTTCGATTCATCAGTCCACATAATCTGATGAAGAAATCTCGGATCTTCGGTCATTTTCAAAATAATAAATTCGCAAAAGTTGACACGTCTTGCGTCATCACCAAGACGTAATCCGTGAACAGTTATCTAACAAAAAGGATGCATGCTGTCGAAATTGAACTCCGCGGATAAGCTTGAAAAAACGCCAACACATTCACCACGTTATCTTCATTATCAGTTACGGGCTTTAGGTTATTTTGAGTTGCCCTTTCGTTTCCAGTTGCTATAAAGCGAGTTTCGATTCTTGCGAATTTCGGGGAGTCATTGTTGGTAGGTCCGGATATCGTTCATTAAATAGTCTGCATGTTCGTCGAACAATTCGTCCACATTCACTGTGCGTGTAAAACAAATTTAATAAATCATTATAGGAATATTCTTCAACATTCTCCATTATAAACTGTACTTAAGCAAGTTAACAAAATTCTAGAACTGTAAGTAGATACCTCACGAATCTGTACGATGATACTGCTTTGACATTAAATCAACATTGTTTCAATTCCTGTCAAAATCAAGGCTTACTAGGTAGAACTTTTGGAGTTTGATCACCTTTTGATAAAAATATGGATTAACAAGAAAACCACTAGAAATAGGTATAGGGAATGTTATAGCAAATCGATGCAGAATCAAATTCTGCATCCGACCATCCAATAAAATACAGGGTGTCCCATTTGAAAAAACGACCTTTTTCAACTTTTAAAATGATGTAATTGGTCATTAAATTTTGGATACCCTGTATGCGATAAATCAGTTGTCAATATGGCATTCGAAAGTATCAGTCCTGTGCTTCCGTCTACCCCAGAAGCGCTTTGCACCAATCGAAATTGGTTAAAGGGCGCAATGCTCAAAACAGGGCTACATCTGTCAAAATTTTCAAAAAAATCAAGATATCTAAGAAAAAATTGAAAATACTTATAGGGAAACCTGATGAAAACCCACTATGAAATTTTCTCAGGAATCCAAAAATGAAATAATATACCGGGTGTTCCATTTAAAACAAGGAAGTTAATGGCGACTTCCGGTATAACCGGAAGTAGTATGATCTTATAACCTGCTCGCTTGCTTCACTTATAACATGGTGCTACTTGCTTACGTAATGTCAGTGTAATACAAGCGAACGTCATAAGACAAGTCTTCTGAATGCCTCCAATATATTGCGGTAACTACCAGCACCTCGGGTTGCCTATGCACGCAGGCACCAATATCGCGAAAAATCTAAACGTCTAGCGGAACGACATCATTGTAATTTCGCACGGTCGGCATTGTTTATAAACGTAAATATGGCGGTTGAAGTGTTGTGATTATGAGGCATAAGACTACAAGCTCTTCGGCTAACATAGTGGAGAAACGTGAGTACTTCTTTTTGTTTTAATGTATCTTAATGTTCATTGAAAATACTACATTCCCTAACTCATTATCAAACGGTAAAAAAAAGAAAACACGTGTAGAAACTTATTTGAAAAATAGAATAATAGGTCTTTATTATTACTTAGAACAATATCAAAATTTATACACATTTATTCTAATCATATTTACAATTTACGCACATACACAAAATTATATAATATGTACACAATTAAATATAATAATAAATTGACATCAGTGACCTCTGTATATCGTAATTGAATTAAGATTGAACATGTACTTAACTCTAGCCCCTGAACTGTTACTTACAAATCCCAATGCATTTTTTAACATTCCTAATACGAATCAACAATAAACAAGTAATAAGGTATGTATCGGTCAATTTGAGGTAAAATACATATTTAGATCTATTCAAATTATTCTGCAAATTATATCTATGTTACGACAGGCTCACAGGAAAAATTTACTAGTTTATCGTGAATTAAATTGTTAAATTGGTACGGGTTCGGATATTTATTCAATGGCTACACGGTGAAATACTGATTCGTCTATTCTGTCGCAGATCCGGCAGCGCGGGCATTTGACGATAATTTATAAATTCGCGGTGCATGTTTACGCATAATATCGGAAATTTTACGGTCGCAAAAATCTCTGAAATAAATAATTATTATTAAATGCGGGTTTTAATCCAGTCACGACATCGAAAGTCTGACTTAGGCGGGATACGGTTTATAACGGTAATCTATCACTTCTTCCCACGGCTCATGAGGCCTGAGTAAGAAGAGACATATTCGGATGAGATTAGCGGATTTTAAAACGACTGATTCACGATACGGAGACCTGAAAGCAGTACGTTTCGAAGGAGTTAACCAAGTCTCTTTCACGCCATCTGAAGGCTGAATAGAGAGAGGTGTAGGGTATCGGATGGGTCGGAGAAATAAATGAACGAGGCACGCTCGATGGGGCCTTTTATATGTGAAAACCCCCTACGTATGTAGATAAAAACCTGTTCAAAACACAAAAATTTGCACACGATACTGACGTGAAATACGCGACTTTGAGCATGACGTAGACATTCGGTATTTTTCCATTCAAACTATGTAAATAACATGAATTATTACAACAACTGAACATATATACAGGTCCATCCAAATCACTTTATACAATATTAATATTTGAACAAAATAACATACATACATTTAATTTAATATTGACAAATAAATTAATTATGAACTTAAAAATGTTTTGTTACAATTAACGAAGGAACTTCGTTACAGGCCCTCCCTTAAAAGAAAACATTGAAATCCCAATAACTACATACCAAATGTTCAAAAACGGAAAATTAAATTTAAAAAACTAACACTTGTCAGTCTATCATCAACTGAGACGTCTTATATGCGCGCACTGTCACTAATTGTTCTGACGTTGTAGGTTTGAATGACGGATCTCGGCTTCACTAGTGACGGAAGTAGTGAAAACGACAGGACTGGTGCTGGTATCGCATCGGACAACTGCATGCATCGAAAATTTGAGATAGGCCTCTACTGCCGGAATTATTACAGCGGTTGCAGTGATTTTTTTACTCTGGCGGTTTCCATGTGAACAAACACTTCGTGCGGCGGATTGCACGAAGTACGAGCTCTAGATGGTGTCATGAGCAAATACTTGGTACGGCGGATTGTACAAAGTATGAGCTCCGGATGATGTCTTGAAACAAAACACCTGGTGCGGCGGATTGCAGCAAGTATTAGTCCAAAACATCCCTCACGGCCTCCGGCGGAATCGGAGGTAGGAGATCGGCATGGAGCTCGTCGGCGGACGGAATTTTGATGTCTTTCACATGGACCTTCACTGGCTTTCGTCTGTCTGGTACCTGTAACATGGGAACAGACGGGGACAGGATCTGGATAACTTTAGAGGGACCTTCATATTTTGGAGCAAGTTTTGCGGTAAATTTCTTAGAGGCGTCGGATAAATTATGAGTCTGGTGATATACCCATTGTCCAATTTGAGGGCGGTAAGGACGATGTCCCAGATTATAAGGCCTACTTTGCCTCTGGAAAGCTTGAGCCAACTTTATTCTGACGATCTTGAAAAAGTCGTCCAATTTCGACATCTCTTGGGCCAATTCTTCGGTGTTCGGTCGAGCAGGATCCATTAACTGCCCATCAGCGGTTCTTCGCAGAGAGCTCGGCGGCATGAGTTCTCTACCAAAATTAAGAAAAGCAGGTGTGAATCCTGTAGACTCATGTTTAGCGGTGTTGATGGCGAACATAAACTGAGGTAGGTATTGGTCCCATTCTCTATGATCTTTGTTAATGTACTGTGCAATCATAGGTCCTAATACCCGATTTGTTCTTTCCACAGGGTTCGATTGCGGAGCATACGGAGCATTAAATTTGATCTTAACACCCAGTCCATTGAAATAACTGGTGAAACTGTGACTGGCAAATTGCGGACCATTGTCAGCCAACAGGATCTTCGGACAACCAAAACGGTATATGATTTTCTCCTTCAACGCCTGGATAACGGTTCGTGAAGTGGCAGAGCGTAGCGGCTGGCACTCTACCCACTTGGTGAATCGATCAGTGCTTGTTTCTTCGGATTGCATGGATAGTATCTTTGGTTTATTGGGGCGGTATTCGGTTGTAAACGGATAGCGTGACGTATTAAATTCGTTCGACCAGGCACGGTAGTAAATTTACTCATTTCCTGTTCAAGGAATTTTTTTAAAACGGTTTCTTGGCGGTCCTGTACTTCGGAGATCCCACAGCTCGCGGCAAAGACTGCATTGTCTCCCTTAAAATACAGTTTCCTTTCGGAAAAATCAAGAACAGCCCCAATTTCCTTAAGAAAATTAATTCCGAAGATGACTGAGCACGGGCTCTTCGGCATAATCACAAAATTCACGTATGTAGTTCGGCTACCCATGCGTACCGGTAATGAAACTGAGCCAGGTGACTCTATAACGTCTCCATTGGCGAGGCGGACGTTGGATTTTCTATCCAAGACACGTTGGACATTATTTTTTAATAACCGGGCAACTAGTGATTCGGATAAAAATGAAGAAGTAGCTCCGCTGTCCACGAGAGCTCGTAAATTCTGATCACAAATGTGCACGCGGATCCAGACGCGATTATCTGGTATTGTCGAGTCTTTAATACACGTGCTTGCGGATTCAGGCGGTTTTACTGCTTGCGGACGGTCTTTGCCTGCAGACCGCCCTTTTCGGCGTTTCCCTGGCATCGGCAGTCGACGGAACGTACATCTAATTTACCACACCGTGAACAAAACATTTTAAACGGGTTACGGCAATGACTACGCGTATGGTCTTCCTTTCCGCATCTCCAACAGCGTCTTTCCGGATGCGATAACTTTTGTAATGACGGCGGCGGTACAGGAAATTGACGAGGTTTATTGTTCTGAGCGGCATACGACAATTGATGCGAACGCGGCGTCGCTGACGAAGTACTGGGTTTATCGCTGGACGGGCGTTCCGGTGCGGATAGCGTACTTTCTCTCTTACAAAAGCGCGCCTGCTCTTCCTGCAGTAATTCATATTCAGCAGCAAGTTTAGACAATTGTCTGAGGGATTGTATCGCGTCCCTATGTATATACATTCTGTAACTGGGTGACATGTTACCATATACACGTTCCAACTTATCACCATCGGACATATCTCGGCCGCGTCTCATTAATGTTAATATTGCGGTTAAATAGTCTTTAAAAGATTCCTTCGGTTTTTGCAAACGAGCGCGTATTTCTTCTTCAATTGAAAAGCTATACCGGGGCGGAAGATATTGGAGTTTAAAGTCCTCCAAGAACTCGTCCCATGTACCCCATATGTTCATCTTTAATACCGTAACAAACTTGAAGTTCTTTAACTCTTTCTAAGAAAAATACAGCATCCGAGCTGCCATTAAAATGAACTCCCCATTTTCTTATTTGTGTGCAGATTTCAGCGGAAGAAATCTGAACGTTCGCGTCTACCTGCGGTGTTACAAACAGAACGTTCCCCTTATTCGCGGAACCCGTCTTACCCTCTTTCAAAAATGTGCTAATGCGTTTGCGTACCTCTTCTACACTACCGGAAGCGTCTAACCCTAAAGACTCTGCTGCAGCATTTAAGTCCTCTTTTTCAATGTATATATCCACCCAAGAGGGTTTGGATTTTTGCCTTTATCTGAATCAGACATATTATAATTTATAATGTACCAAATTGACTAATAAAAAAAAATGTATTTTAGTTTCTATTTACTCTCCTGCCCTTTTATTCCCTCACAGTTAATAAAAGAATATGTACATCCTACTATCCTTTAATAAAAACTTATCTCTGTGTATGTATATAAAATGTGTATCAATCTTGCTATTTTTAAAATAAGTACAAATATATTCTGACGGAAAACTGCTTGACCAGTTTTAAAACGCGGCGGAATTTAATGTCGGATTTTAATTTATCTAATTCTTGCCTGAATTAATTTTTAAATTCATTAAAACAAGGCCTTAACGTTGTAGGCGCCACTTATAACATGCTCGCTTGCTTCACTTACAACATGGTGCTACTTGCTTACGTAATGTCAGTGTAATACAAGCGAACGTCATAAGACAAGTCTTCTGAATGCCTCCAATATATTGCGGTAACTACCAGCACCTCGGGTTGCCTATGCACGCAGGCACCAATATCGCGAAAAATCTAAACGTCTGGCGGAACGACATCATTGTAATTTCGCACGGTCGGCATTGTTTATAAACGTAAATATGGCGGTTGAAGTGTTGTGATTATGAGGCATAAGACTACAAGCTCTTCGGCTAACACAGTGGAGAAACGTGAGTACTTCTTTTTGTTTTAATGTATCTTAATGTTCATTGAAAATACTACATTCCCTAACTCATTATTAAACGGTAAAAAAAAAGAAAACACGTGTAGAAACTTATTTGAAAAATAGAATAATTGGTCTTTATTATTACTTAGAACAATATCAAAATTTATACACATTTATTCTAATCATATTTACAATTTACGCACATACACAAAATTATATAATATGTACACAATTAAATATAATAATAAATTGACATCAGTGACCTCTGTATATCGTAATTGAATTAAGATTGAACATGTACTTAACTCTAGCCCCTGAACTGTTACTTACAAATCCCAATGCATTTTTTAACATTCCTAATACGAATCAACAATAAACAAGTAATAAGGTATGTATCGGTCAATTTGAGGTAAAATACATATTTAGATCTATTCAAATTATTCTGCAAATTATATCTATGTTACGACATGCTCACAGGAAAAATTTACTAGTTTATCGTGAATTAAATTGTTAAATTGGTACGGGTTCGGATATTTATTCAATGGCTACACGGTGAAATACTGATTCGTCTATTCTGTCGCAGATCCGGCAGCGCGGGCATTTGACGATAATTTATAAATTCGCGGTGCATGTTTACGCATAATATCGGAAATTTTACGGTCGCAAAAATCTCTGAAATAAATAATTATTATTAAATGCGGGTTTTAATCCAGTCACGACATCGAAAGTCTGACTTAGGCGGGATACGGTTTATAACGGTAATCTATCACTTCTTCCCACGGCTCATGAGGCCTGAGTAAGAAGAGACATATTCGGATGAGATTAGCGGATTTTAAAACGACTGATTCACGATACGGAGACCTGAAAGCAGTACGTTTCGAAGGAGTTAACCAAGTCTCTTTCACGCCATCTGAAGGCTGAATAGAGAGAGGTGTAGGGTATCGGATGGGTCGGAGAAATAAATGAACGAGGCACGCTCGATGGGGCCTTTTATATGTGAAAACCCCCTACGTATGTAGATAAAAACCTGTTCAAAACACAAAAATTTGCACACGATACTGACGTGAAATACGCGACTTTGAGCATGACGTAGACATTCGGTATTTTTCCATTAAAACTAAGTAAATAACATGAATTATTACAACAACTGAACATATATACAGGTCCATCCAAATCACTTTATACAATATTAATATTTGAACAAAATAACATACATACATTTAATTTAATATTGACAAATAAATTAATTATGAACTTAAAAATGTTAATTTGTTACAATTAACGAAGGAACTTCGTTACAATCTTGAAAATATTTTAAAATGAAAGAGAATCTTGAATAACCCTGGAACCCAAAATTTCAGAATTCTAAGTTTTTTCTAACCACGAAAACTTCTAACGAACGGCTCTCGTGGAATACCTGTATAATTGCCAAGAAAACAATATAAATTTGTCAGCAACGATTGTCTATTACACAGAACAGCCAAGTATTAAATAAAATATAGGTATAGAACAGTAACATAATATTCAATTAGTAACTAGCTTTCATGTAATAGTACTTCCTAGCAGAAACTATATATTCCGAAATATTAATTAATTAGCTTAAATTTCATTGGTTGACTTCGCAGATATTTCTTGGTGAAACATTTTGTAATAACATAATTAATTATTCGAAAATAAACGCTTGGCTCAGTTTCACAACTTCTTTATTAGATACACTAACAATTGTTTCGGCTATGAGGCCATTATCAAAGAGTTATCTAGAACTAAACTTATTCGTTTTTTCGTTTTCGTGGTCCATGAATAGAAGATGAACTTGGTTCTTTTTCTTCTCGATTGTGTGATTTCTTGAGGGTATTGGAGTCCAAATCTGTGAAGGAGAGTCACCGAAGAGGACAGAAGTGAACACGAGGTTCAACTTCTAGAAGAAGAACTTCTAACTTTGAAGAGTTAGTGCAGCGTTTGGGCGCTGCTTTCTGAAAGTTGCAGTTTACTGCACAAGGACAGATTGAGGTCTACGGTGTTTACCGTGGAGGGCATCGACGTTGATGCCAGAGATAGTTGGGTTCTCGTGGTCGGGAATCCTGTTGAAGTGTTCTTAGACTTGATTACGAATGTAATCTTGGATTAGGGGGATGTCGAGATCGCTGTGGATGACTGAGTTTCGGGTGTACCAGGGGGCCCCGGTCATGGTGCGAAGGATCTTGTTCTGCTGGACTTGTAGCAGATTGATGTGGGAGGCGGCCGCGTACCCCCAGACGGGGCATGCGTATGTGATTCTGGGTCTGATGGCTACCTTGTAGAGAAGGGCTTTGGACTTGATGTTGAGTTTGCTGTTTCTGCATAGCAGGGGGTACAGCTGGACTAGGGTGGACTGAGCTCGGTTCGCTAAATCCTGGAGGTGATGTCTCCAAGTTAGCTTTGTGTCGAAGGTGAGTCCGAGGTAGGTCATCGTGTTGGTCCAAGGGACACAAACTAAATACGATGATTTAATGCCATAAAAATTCCTAACAGCCGGAACATTTCAGAACAGTAAATTTAAGCTAATTACTTAATTAATTATTCGAAAATAAACGCTTGGCTCAGTTTCACAACTTCTTTATTAGATACACTAACAATTGTTTCGGCTATGAGGCCATTATCAAAGAGTTATCTAGAACTAAACTTATTCTACTTAAGGGATAACTTATATACCTGTGTTCATTATGGGTGGGAGGATATGGGTAATTGACATTTAAAATTACATCGATATAGGGGGAATTTGCAAATTCTAATTGTGTGTTTGTGATAACTCGATTTTGTTTTTGGGCTTTTTTAATTTCAAAAATCTCTAATATATTTAACTTTTTACTTTTTACTACATTATGAATGAGGTTACAGCTATTTACATCTAGTACGTGGTTGTTCTCTATACAATGTTCTGCAAATCCAGTGTGTTTAACACTATATTTTATATCTCTAATATGTTCTGTTACACGTGTATTAATACATCTGCCACTTTGTCCAATGTAAATAGCTTCACAATCCTGGCATTTTATGGAATATACTCCTGATTTATCTAAGTTATCCATTTTATCTTTAGCATTATTCAACAATGTACCTAGATTTACTTTATTTATCCACACTATGTTAATATTTAGTTTCTTTAGTAATTTGTTTATTTTCTGTGTTATGGGAGGGATATAAGTGATTACATGCCACCTAGGTTTATCTACATCTTTTATTTCCGGGTATAACAATTTTTGGAGTGATTTTCTTTCTTTATTTTTTTTTTTTTGTTTAATGGCATTGCGGACATTGTCCATGCAGCCAGACCCTAACTACAAAAGAGATGACTTTGAAGATGCCACAAGGTTTGGACAAAAACACTTTTCACGCCTAGAGGCTCATCAAGGCGGCTTTATCAGACAAACAAAACTGAGCCGTGGATAGACAGGATTTTCCAACAAAGGTATTATAGATATAGGATCGAAGCTAAATTTTTTCTCCTGTTTTACTAAAGAAAATTATTAGACAGTCTAATACGTCTCTCCTCTTCAGGGTTAGCACATGTTGAAGATTAAATGGTCTTTCTACGTTTAGTGCAGCTATATCATCATAAACCTTCCGGCAATCTTGATAGTGTTTCTTACAATCAAAAATGATATGGTCCAGGTCGCTTTCGGTATTGCAGATAGCACATTTATTATCATCAATAATTTTTAGTTTTGCTAAGTGCATTGGGTAGCATCCATGTCCAAACTTTAATCGACTAATGATCGAAATATATTTTCGTGGAATACTATAGCTAGTAAACCACACGCTATTAGGTAACTCAGGGTGTATTGCTGCATATCTGGACTGAGAGGTTGTTGTATATTTTTTCCACTGGAGTTTCCACCTTGATCTTTGTCTTTCTTTGGCAATACATATGGCATCTTCCAATGTAATGTTTTCCTCTGCTAAATGGCCAAGTTTACAGCTATCTTTAGCTAAACTGTCTGCGGCTTCATTATATTCGATGCCCACATGAGCCTTGACCCACACAAAGTTTATAGATATATTTTCCTTCGTTAACTTGACTAATTTAGATTTTACCTGTTCAATTATATTATTTATTCTTTGTCCTGGTTGAAGTGATGATGCCAATGCCTGCAGTACAGATCGAGAGTCTGACAGAATCGTAACCGTTTTTATTTCATGGATGCTAATGTATTCAAGGGCATAAAGAATGGCGTAAGCTTCTGCTGAGAAGACACTTGTATCATCAGGTAACTTATATTGTCGTGTATCTTTTGTAAGTGCCTCAATAAACGCACAACCAACCCCGTCCTGCGTTTTGGATGCGTCACAGTATATATGTGTTTTAAGAGGATTCAACAACAATCGTAATTCATTATTGTTGATGAGTGGTATCTCTGTAAAGGTAGGATAGGTAACATCAATTTGGTTGAATAGATCAAAGTAACAATCTGAGGTTTGTTTCTGTTGCCAAATCCGATCATGCAATGAGTAAGTATCTCTGAATGCAGCACATAAAAGTGGAGAGGGCTTTTTGCTCCAATATGTATGCGTTAGATCGTAACTATTGAGTTTACAAATACTAGATATGAGTTGTTGATTTTTGCCTATGCTCTTTAGTACAAATTTCTCAGCGAGGAATTTTCGCCTCAGGAATAAGGTCGGCTCCATCGCTTCAGCGTGTAGTGCCTCAATTGGTGTAGAACACATTGCCCCTAGGCACATCCTCAGTGCTTTATTTTGTATTACATCTACCTTTTTAAGCAAGGATCTACTTGCTGATCCATAAAGGATAGC
This sequence comes from Amphimallon solstitiale, assembly GCA_963170755.1. Classification (NCBI taxonomy): domain Eukaryota; kingdom Metazoa; phylum Arthropoda; class Insecta; order Coleoptera; family Scarabaeidae; genus Amphimallon; species Amphimallon solstitiale. The sequence continues at coordinate 133,150,253 of OY720675.1, read as the reverse complement.
TCCGTAGTCTATGATTGACCTTAAATATGCCTTATAAAAAAGTAAACAAGTGTTGGGTTCTGCGCCCCACCATGTTCTAGTTACCATTCGAAAGAAATTCAATCCTTTGTTGCATCTATTAATCATATATTCAATATGCTGATTCCAATTGAGTTTTCTGTCTAAAATCATGCCTAAGTATTTAACTTGGTTGGAAATGCGTAGTTTCCGGCCTCCTAATGTTATTGAATTTATATTACTCATGTTGTGCCTGGTGAAGAAAGTAATTTTTGTTTTTTCTACTGATAGCTGTAACCCATTGTTTAAACACCACTTGTCAATTAAATCCATCAGGTAACTCATTACCTTTTCACATCGATCGATGTTTCTGTGTTGAACGTATACACAGAAGTCATCTGCGTATTGTATTATTTTTGAGAGAGGGTATTCAAAATGAAAGTCAGCAGTATATATATTAAACAACATAGGGCTTAGTACAGAGCCCTGAGGCAATCCTTTGCTTGTTATTCGTGGGCCAACCATGCCATTGTCTAGACTTCGTACGTAGACAGATCGACTTTGGTAGAAACTAACCAAGACATGCGCAACGAAAGGTGGGAATCCCAATTTGACAAGTTTACCTTTTAAAATCAGTAGATCTACCGAATCATATGCACCTTTGAAGTCGAGAAAAGCTGCACACATGTATTCATTTTTTGAATGACAACACTGTATATCAGTTACTATAGAAGCAAGTGCGTCCATTGTACCACATGTTTTCTTAAATCCATACTGACCACTAGGCAGTTGACCTAGTGTTGTAAACCACCATTCTAAGCGTGACTTGATTATCCGTTCCAGTATTTTAAATATGCAAGAAAAAAGGGATATAGGACGGTATGAGTCTGCTATGTTCGGATCTTTGTTCGGTTTAAGTATTGGTACTACCACAATTGTTTTCCAGTCTTCCATAGCTTCCGCTTTAACCCAAACATCACTAAAAATCTCTATCAAATATGTTTTCGCGTTATCAGGTAAAAAGGTTATCATTGGATATTTTATTTGATCATGTCCCGGTGAGGTACTCTTTGCCTTAGGAATGGCCGCATTTAACTCCTCTAAACAGATAATTGCAAACTTCAGAATACTTTTTCCAGTTAGCTTTATTCACATTCCATTTACTTCTCGGGTATATAACATCTGAGTTACTGTTTATTGCATCCAGCTGAAGCCCAATAGGATAGTGATTAGAACCAAGTGTATCAGCGTATGTCCACGAAGACAATCTAGAAGAAATTTCCGATGTGGCTACTGTTATATCTATTGCCGATTTTTGGCAGTTTGGAGAAGTCATTAAAGTTTCTGAACCGTCATTTAAAATAACTAGGTTTTCGTAGTCAAAGGAATGTATTAATTGATCGCCTATATTATCGTTACGTGGACAGCCCCATGAACGATTGTGAGCATTAAAGTCACCTCCAATAATAGCCGGAGGTTGAACATTTGAAAATATATTAGTCCAATCTCTATTACTAGATCTAACATTTGGTGGTCTATAAAGGGATAAAAGACTAAGATTTGGCGAAATTTGCGTAATCTGAATACCACAAACTAATATATCGGAGTTAAAATTATCACTCATCTTAATTTCTTTATAAGCAATTGATTTTTTTATAAAGATTGCTACACCCGCCTTACCATCATTCCTATCTTGCCTCACAATATTATAACCACTAAATAAAACCGAATGACCTGGCTTAAACCATGTTTCGCTAATTAAAGCAATATCAATGTTTTCCTCACTCAAGAACTTTTTTAAGCTCTCTTTGTTTGCAATAGCAGAACGTGCGTTCCACTGCATAATTTTTATTGTATTTGTTTTGGTGAATGTTATTCTAAATAGCTTTGTAGCATGCTACTAATTTTATCCTCTAATTTACTAATACAACTTTCTAAACTTTGAGTACTTTGAGCACTTGAATAAAATTCATTAAATAAATTTATAAATGATTTAATCATTTCTTTTTTTTTCATTATTCTTTCTTTCATCGAAGTTGGGACTATATGGGTTCTTAGTTATTGGTTGCGATGGCCCCATTACAAAGGGGAACATTAGCGGTGGTTGGGAAGAAAGCATGGGTGGAGAACAAGTTTTTCGTTTTTTAACAGACGATTTGTTTAATTCATTATGTCTTAATATAGGTTGTGATAGTGTTGTACTTGGGTTAGTCTTAACTCTATTATAATTTGCCGAGAGCATAGGAAAGACACTCTCATCATTCAGATTATTGAACACATTGAAGCGATTTTGAGTTGTCACTACTTTAGCAGCTGAATTGTCAAGAGTGCTTCTAGCTTCCGCAAAAGTCATATTACTAGTTGCCATATGTTTTTTAATTTCTTGCTGTTTGATATAATATGGACAAGTTTTGGATACCGTGTTGTGAGAGCTGACTTTACAAAAAATGCAATGCATTACACTGCAAGTATGCTCTGTTTCTTTTTGTAACCCACATTTCGTACATAAAGTTTTTGTTCCACGACACTGTCTAGCAATGTGACCGTATCTAAGACATTTAAAACATTGGATTACTCGTTGTATATACGGTTCTACACGAAAAATAACACTGTTTATAATCACATGACTAGGTAATAAATTTCCTTCAAATGTTAACACTACCATTTGCCTGGGTACCAATTTCATTTCGCCCTCGCCCGCAACTTTTCGCTTAAGCCTGGTAACTTCTAAAATATTTGTATTAGAAATCAAATTGCCTTTTAAATAATTTTCGTCAAAAAGTGTGTATTATTCCCTTTCTGGATATTAAATTATCCGGAATAAAAGCTTTCAAATTTTCTGCTAACAAATTACTATTGCTCACTAAATCATTTGCGTCTTTTAAGTTTTTAACACCCACCTTAACACGATTTAAGCCTACCTTCTCAATCGATATTATGTTATTTTTTAATTTTAATTTATTATGCAAAATATGTCCCACGTACATAGGATGCAGTCTACCTAGATTTTGATTGTTTATTTTCTCTACATAAACATAAATGTTTTGTAAATTGTAATACTTATCTTGTTGTAGATTAAAAAACTTGTTTTCTTTTTTGGAAACAGTATCTGTTTCTTTCTCAGTGGTACCAGATGTGTTTCCGTCTGTCTTCGGCACATTATTTCCTATATCTGGTGTCTCTTTTCCCTGCGTTGTCACGTCCATCCTATCTAAATCTCCCTCGTCTATGATTATATTCCCGTGCCTTATACCTCCCCTGGCAGGGGGTGGCATTTTTAATACAAATGGGCACTGCCTTATTGTCTTATTAATGTTTCCCACACCCGAAAAACAAAAACAAACAAGTAAACCGTTTCGCGAAGAGTCTAAAGTACAAGAAATAAGAAAAACACCTGTAATACGTGTATCACTTTTGAATATACGAACAGGACTGTTCTTTCTTTATGTTTTAGTAAATTATCAATGATATTTGAGCTGTAACCATTATTTTTTGCTATTACTTTAATTGTGTTGATTTCATTGTTAAAGGCTTCCTTATTCAGTGGTATGTTCATTGCTCTGTGTATGTAGCTATGGAAAGTTGACATTTTAATTTTTTGTGATTGATTTGCGTTAGCGTGTAATATGTTGTCCGAAAATGTTGTTGGTTTTCTATATATTGTAAATAATAATTTGTTGTCTTTTCTGTGTATTGTAATATCTGGAAAATTTAATGTATTATTGTGTTCCTTTTCTATAGTAAACTGTATTTTGGGGTTTAGAGTGTTAAGTAGTTTTAGGAATTCTGTTAATTGTCTATCTGTACCCTTCCAAATACAGGAAATGTCATCGACATACCTAGCCCAATAGTGTATTTGTTTTGTAACGGTATTATTCGTCTTAAATAGTTCTCGTTCTAGGTGGTCTATGTATACATTAGCTAACAATGGGCTGAGTGGATTTCCCATAGGTAAACCATCTATCTGAGTGTAAATTTTATTATTAAATTTAAAATAATTCTGTTGCAAACATAACTTTAACGATTCTAATATTTCGGATTTCTCAGTATCCTCTAACTCAGTTTTGTTAATCTGGTCGCTAATTAAGTTACTTATTTCATGGATTGGGATAGAAGTAAAGAGGTTTTTAATTAAATTAGTATCGTTCGATATTAAAAACCTCTTTACTTCTATCCCAATCCATGAAATAAGTAACTTAATTAGCGACCAGATTAACAAAACCGAGTTAGAGGATACTGAGAAATCCGAAATATTAGAATCATTAAAGTTATGTTTGCAACAGAATTATTTTAAATTTAATAATAAAATTTACACTCAGATAGATGGTTTACCTATGGGAAATCCACTCAGCCCATTGTTAGCTAATGTATACATAGACCACCTAGAACGAGAACTATTTAAGATGAATAATACCGTTACAAAACAAATACACTATTGGGCTAGGTATGTCGATGACATTTTCTGTATTTGGAAGGGTACAGATAGACAATTAACAGAATTCCTAAAACTACTTAACACTCTAAACCCCAAAATACAGTTTACTATAGAAAAGGAACACAATAATACATTAAATTTTCTGGATATTACAATACACAAAAAAGACAACAAGTTATTATTTACAATATATAGAAAACCAACATTTTCGGACAACATATTACACGCTAACGCAAATCAATCACAAAAAATTAAAATGTCAACTTTCCATAGCTACATACACAGAGCAATGAACATACCACTGAATAAGGAAGCCTTTAGCAATGAAATCAACACAATTAAAGTAATAGCAAAAAATAATGGTTACAGCCCAAACATCATTGATAATTTACTAAAACATACAGAAAGAAAATCACTCCAAAAATTGTTATACCCGGAACTAAAAGATGTAGATAAACCTAGGTGGCATGTAATCACTTATATCCCTCCCATAACACAGAAAATAAACAAATTACTAAAGAAACTAAATATTAACATAGTGTGGATAAATACAGTAAATCTAGGTACATTGTTGAATAATGCTAAAGATAAAATGGATAACTTAGATAAATCAGGAGTATATTCCATAAAATGCCAGTATTGTGAAGCTATTTACATTGGACAAAGTGGCAGATGTATTAATACACGTGTAACAGAACATATTAGAGATATAAAATATAGTGTTAAACACACTGGATTTGCAGAACATTGTATAGAGAACAACCACGTACCAGATGTAAATAGCTGTAACCTCATTCATAATGTAGTAAAAAATAAAAAGTTAAATATATTAGAGATTTTTAAAATTAAAAAAGCCCAAAAACAAAATCGAGTTATCACAAACACACAATTATAATTTGTAAATACCCCCTATATCGATGTAATTTTAAATATCAATTACCCATATCCTCCCACCCATAATGAACACAGGTATATAAGTTAACCCTTAAGTAGAATAAGTTTAGTTCTAGAAAACTCTTTGATAATGGCCTCATAGCCGAAACAATTGTTAGTGTATCTAATAAAGAAGTTGTGAAACTGAGCCAAGCGTTTATTTTCGAATAATTAATTAAGTAATTAGCTTAAATTTACTGTTCTGAAATGTTCCGGTTGTTAGGAATTTTTATGGCATTAAATCATCGTATTTAGTTTGTGTCGGTTGCCGAAACAATTCAACATACATATAATTTTGACTGCGAATTCCGCAACTAAACAGGGTGTGATAGCAATTACTAAGAGGTTACTAAATTAATTTTGCAAAAAAAAGTAGTATTCCTAAAATATTTTAAAATAAAAATGTATACATCTTAATATAAACAGTTAGTTTGCGACGTGGACTACAACTGACTCAATAATCTGGAAATCCGACTTTCATAAAGTTTCGGGACTATTGTTTCTTTTTTATTACTATACACATATCATACCATATTATCGTCCATACGAAGTAGAACATCGACACTGTGTGTGTATGAAATATTGTAAAAATATTGAAAGTTCAATAAGACATAATAAACCCAACAATTTTTGGTAGTTCAGTAGAAATAAAAAGCGGACGTTAGTGCATTCTCAAACCCTCACCTATGATAACGTACAATATTTAGATAACGTAAATATAGCTAAGGGTTTTGCTACATATTTTCAAACTATTTACGAGGACAGCCAGTATAAGTATAAACTGTTGATTTTAATAATGAGGTTTCTGAGCAGATCATAGTCAATGAAATAACTAGTGATGGCATTTGTTTTACAATTAAGAAGCTCAGGTCTAGAAAATCGGTTGGTCTAGATGACGTCCCGGCCTACATATATAAAGCATCCGAGGAGTACTTGGTGAAACCGTTGAGGCATATTTTTGGCTTGATCTTGTCTAGTGGGTTTTCCTGATGAAAAGGTTATATCTATTTTTAAATCAGGAAGCAAAAGCTTCATGACAAATTACAGACCGGTTTCTGTTATATCAGTCATTAAAAATATATATGAGCAAATTCTTCACTGCAAGATATACGATCAGGTTAAGAGTAGCGCCGGAACAGCATGGATTTCTGAAGGGTCGGTCGATAGAATCAAATTTATCAATTTTCACCGAAAACATTTCTAGGTCAATTAAGAGTGGGACACAAATTGACCTCAATTACACAGATTTTTCGAAAGCACTTGACCGTGTCGATCATGATTTATTGCTGTTGAAGTTGCATTCTTTCGGTTTTTCATCTCATTTAATAAAGTTTTATTTTCGTCATACTTGTGTAATAGGGAGCAGATAGTGTCGTATGAAGAGACCTTCTCTGATTCATATATGGTGACGTGGGGTGTGCCTCAGGGTAGCCGCTTGGGACCACTATCATTTTTGTTAATTATAAATGATTACCCACCGCACTAGATGGTTCCAGCTGCTTGTTGTACGCCGACGACTATAAATTGTGTAGGGAGATAAACTCGCAGACCGACCACGATAAGCTACAGCGCAATCTAGATAATATATCTACATGGTGTCTCAATAACGGTTTGCACCTTAATGTAAATAAATGTGTGGTTATGACAATTTCTAGAAAGAAAAAACCATCAATACACGATTATGAACGGGGTGTGCCTCTGGAACGAAAAAATCAGAGATCTAGGTGTTTAATTTGATTCGGCCATCCGATTACACATTACATTCGGAGTACCTATAATGGCTCGTAATTTGGGACTCATCAGACGGAATTGTGTAGATTATAACGACATGCGTACCATTGTATTGCTATACAGCTGTCTTGTTCGAGTAAAACTTGAATTTGGTTCGCCGGTTTGAGCGCCATTAACGGAGGTTTTTAAAATTCCCGTAATTCATTAATAAAATATGTAAACTATATAACAACTACTTTAAAGATATCGAGTTGTTCGGTGTGTCAGGCAGATCTTTTTCAGTTCTGTCAGATTTGCAGTTTGGGTGTCTGTAGCTGTTGATTGAACATACACTAGGAGAAATAATTTTCCGGAGATATAAGGTGGTATGGGCGTGTTTATTATGCATTAGTATATGGCAAACATGCCCGTACCACTTTATATCTCAGCAAAGTGTACGGAAAATTATTTCTCTTACCATATACCGTAGTCGTCATATTTTAATTTCGGTTTACACTTCTATCGCATGCAGAAGATGACCTTGTAATATGCAGCGATGCCTGCTTGCTAACAGTGGTGGGAGAGCAACGCAGTGTCGATGTCGGGGGACTCTCACGCGAGTGTACTGTCTTGGCAGGCTCGCTTATGTTTATCTTTAGTTTATTTCGTCGCGCTCTTTTCCTCTTTCTACTTTCGTATCAGAAATTAAAATATGTCGACTACGGTATACGTACGCACGTGTGTGGTGCGCGGCGTCTAACGTTCTTATTCTAGATCTAGTGGTTTAAATTTAGAGTGATGTATTAACATGTATCTCATTACTGTATGTATAGTTTAACTAAAATTACTTTTTGTAGGTAAAATCACTGTAATATGGAATTTTCCAGCTGTGATTTGTAGTACAAAGAAATGTACAGATCTAACACTGAATTCAAACAGGCCAAACATATTTTCAAAATAGAGATGTATAATCTATGCTGGTCTGAAAATGCATAACGTCCCGTGACCTATCTGCGATTATTTACGTCCCTAAAGCTACGCGCACACTGCACCGACCGGTACAACCGACACGGGCGACCGGGATTTTTCTAAAAGTCAAATGCATGTTTCTCTATGGAGGCGCGCACACTACACACCGACCGGTACGAACGGACGCCTCAATAGAGAAACATGCATTTGACTTTTAGAAAAATACCGGTCGCCCGTGTCGGTCGGTGCAGTGTGCGTGAGCTTTACGGGACCTGCATGTTCCGCATAATATTGTACAGTAAACTTGTTATGGACGTTGTATGAAGAATATTAGTAGGAGAATTGCTCTGCATCTGACGAAAAACTTACACTGACGATACCACACCAACGGAATGTGCGCTACTGGATATAATTAGAAAATTAAATAATAGAAAGGTATTGGTTCATCAGACTGCGCTCTAATGTATCCAAAAGAAATAAAGCTGAGCAAAAAACGATAAGTTATACCGCTACGGCCTAAAAAGTTACTGAAGTTACGAAAAATTTCGGAAATAATTTATCTGATACACTTTCTGTTCGTAATAACAGTATGAAAAACAAATCCTAATGATGTTGTAATTCTACTCCAATAGAAAGCATGTAATAAAGAAAAAGAAAACAAAGAAGCAATTTTTCTGACAAAATTACCAATTATTTATGAGTTATAAATTGAAAAATGGTATCCAAAATATGTCTTTATATTTATTGTATTTTATGTAATGAGTTAAATTTATTAGTATTATCAAATGTTTCTGAGAGCTAAGTATTATACCGGGTGCGACAGTAGTGTGTCGACGGAGGTTAGCATGAAAACTAATAACGTTGTAACAATGAAATTTTACGTACTGTGCATTTTTTATTTTCATTTACAAATATACAGCCTGTTCCAAATTTTTGCAACCACCTTCAACTTTTTTATTTTAAATAGATTGCTATACTTTCTAGCTATTATAATGATAGCCACCCAAATTATCTTTGCAATGATATATGGATATGTGCACTTACGACTGTTAGTTTTGGTTTTATTGATAATTTTGTTAAAATCTTGACAGTTGCAGCATCTAACATTTTAAGCGTTAGTCTGAAAATGGGCACAGTGCCTCATGTAATTCTTGTACATATTACTAGTTTATGGACTAACACATTATTTGTTTTGAGGTTGGTCAATGTGAATAAATATACAGGGTGTTAAAATGTCATGTCTAAGTTGTCGATCTTTATTGGCTATTTTCTCTCTTTTTTTAAAATCTAACCTATAATATTTTTATAAGTAAGCATATACCTTTAAAATGGTATCAGTAACATAGGAACTTATTTCTAGTATTTTTAAAGTTATAACTCTTTAATGGGATATACCCATGTTAATAATATGCAAATTACGGGGCATCTAATAGTTGGTTGGCTATGAAAATAAAACAAAGTAACTTTAACAAACACCTGTTTTTTAAATGCTTTATCATTAGTTTTAGAATTACATTTTGAAAATTTTCCATAATAAAACAATCTTAATCTGTTACTGTGACTTACATATATACCTTTATACGTAAAACGTATATGTATATATGCATGTGTTTGAGATACACCCACACATTAAGTGCCATTGCCGATAATCGAACACACAGACACCGGTGTTTCGACCTATGAGGTCTCATCAGTGTACGTGGAGATTGTCGACAATAGCTTTAAGACTTAAATCGCTGCCTATGTCATTTTCGCATGGTAAATGCAGTGAGAGTATCACAGCGACATCTAACACCCAAAAGATGACACGGAAAAAAGTGTGGGTGTATCTCAAACACATGCATATATACATATACGTTTTACGTATAAAGGTATATATGTAAGTCACAGTAATTATTTACTGCTTGATGTTAGTTTTAACATCCATGTGTTCACACTTTTCATTTTCGTTTTGATTGGTGACGCCACCTAAGGCTGTATTACACGAGATACACTATTAACATACAGGCCTCTGTATAGCAGAACATGCTGTCAGAAGCCATCGCTTTTTTCCGTGTCATCTTTTGGGTGTTAGATGTCGCTGTGATACTCTCACTGCATTTAACATGCGAAAATGACATAGGCAGCGATTTAAGTCTTAAAGCTATTGTCGACAATCTGCACGTACACTGATGAGACCTCATAGGTCGAAACACCGGTGTCTGTGCGTTCGATTATCGGCAATGGCACTTAATGTGTGGGTGTATCTCAAACACATGCATATATACATATACGTTTTACGTATAAAGGTATATATGTAAGTCACAGTAATTATTTACTGCTTGATGTTAGTTTTAACATCCATGTGTTCACACTTTTCATTTTCGTTAATCTTAATCTGTGTTCAAATATCCGTTCTGCTCTACATATGCGCTCAACCGCCTCTGTATCGACAGACTTACATTCTGAGCCATGTTGTTCTCATTTAATTGAGAAAAGCGTTTCTTATACAGTTGGTTACAGAAAGAAATCGCAAGGTGTGAGATCTTGTGATCGCGGCAGCCAATTCACCTATATTGGTGAATACCCTACCTAAATGTGCTTTGCAGCAGTACCATAATGTTCTGGTGCATCATCATGTTGGTACCACAATCTCCTTAAGACGTTATGTGATAGGTCTTCTAATAGCAATGGTAAATTATTTTGTACAAAATTTGCATAATTTAAAGCGCATGGTCTAGTAAATTTATTTCTTGTCATAATTGCAAAATTATCCATTCACAGTAAACTAGTCTCCTTTCAAAATCCGTTTGTAATAGGTCTTGGTAATTTTGAATTTTGTAGACTGAAATTTATGTTTCTTTAAAATCCTTCTCACATCAGTGACTTCTATCCCGTGTTCATTTTAAAGCAAAAACTTCTAAAGGAAACGATAAACTATTAAGGTGTGTAAATACCATAATAGTCTCAAATAATTTCGACAAAACGATATAACTGACAACAAGGTAAATGCAACACGTAACTACTAACAAACAAACAGACATTGATAATTAATTAGCCGAACTTAAATTATAACAATAAAATATGGAATTTTGAAGTAAGGATTTGACTTTTGGTTGCAGTCATTCTTTTTTTAAACCAAGGCCAACCAACTATTAGATGCCCCGCATTTTGCATATTATAAACATGGGTATATCCCATTAAAGGGTTATAACTTTGAAAATTCCAGAAATAAGTAGTATGTTATTGGTACAATTTTAAAAGCAATTTTACAAGGAATGTGCTGACTTAAAAAAATATTATAGATTAGATTTAAAAAAAAAGCGAGAAAATAGCCAATAAAGATCGATAACTTAGACACGACATATTTAACACCCTGTATATTGATTCGCTTTCAACCTCAAAACAAATAACGTGTTAGTCTATAAATTAGTACCTAATACAAGAGTTACGTGAGGCATTCTATCCATTTTCAGTCTAAGGCTTAAAATGTTAGATGCTGCAACTGTCAAGACTTTAACAAAATTATCAATCAAACCAAAACTAACAGTCGTAAGTGCACATATCCATATATCATTGCAAAGATAACTTGGGTGGCATTATAATAGCCAGAAAGCATAGCATTCTATTTAAAATAAAAAAAAGTTGAAGACGGTTGCGAAAATTTGGAATACTCTGTATATTTGTGAATAAAAAAATGTACAGTAGTCTACTACATACGTAAAGTCTCATTGCGACAGCGTTATTCGTTTCCATGCTAAGCTACGCCGACACACTATTGCCGCACCCGGTATACATAACTAAACATTTTGTGTTTATTATTATCTAAACAAACATATAAAAATAACCACAAATATTAATTCAAGTTATTGGAGTTATGCCATTATCTTTTCTAGAATCATTAATCTGAACTAATATCAGCATTTTACTATATGTATTGCATAAACTATGTGTATGTATGAACAAACGAACTTATTTTGAGAAATAGAAGCAATATATCTTAGAAAAGTAAGCAGGCAGTGGCGTAGATAAGGCGCCCGCAGAACCCGCAATGCGGGGGGGGGGACAAAAATTCAGGGCCCCGTACTAGTAATGAAATTTACAAAACTATTTCTGTTTTATCCTTCATGTATAAAAAATGTGTATGTTATTTTATATGTACTTGTTTTCTAGTATTAAAAATAACAGTACGTGTATTTGTATTTTTTACTCTGATAACGTTCGTCCAGTTTTATTTTTTTATTGTTCGTATTTCTCTTTCAGTTCCAAGAAAATATCACATCTGGTATTGACAATTTGCTCTTTCTTAAAAAGAAATGAAATATCTCTACTTATATAGAAACCCACAGTATGACTACATTTTCTGCCTTAACACGGGTCCATATAAAAAAAGGTTCATGTTTTTACCTAACTTTTGGCCTGCACAGTCTTACAGTTTTACAACAGATGTCACAAATGCTTTCTAACAAGTAGGTAATATATAGTCCGTATAAAATACCATGCTTTTATGAGCTAAAAAAAATGCAAATTCATTAGAGACAGACAACGATAATAATTATGCATTTTACATATACTATGAAGTTATATGACTGTTATGCATATAGATTGTAGGTACATAAACTAATACAAAAAACTTGAAATTACGAAATTATGAAAAGGCACGTTTATTTCATAAAACTGCATTTGCACATTTGGTTTAATGACCTAGTTGTAAAAAAATATTTTACTGAATAAATACGAAAAATTATTTCCATTCCTTCAGTTTTATTTTAACAAAAATTCCATTTGTTCGAATTGTGAAAATAAATTCTATTTGTATTAGTGCATTAACTTTTGTGACGAATTACCATATGTACGTATACTAATTTAATTTTATCAAAATTTAACTAAGTAAATTAACGTGTACCAAAGTGTATAGTTCGAGGTATTCAAAATAAGATGAGCGAAAGAAAATATATGAGTGGTGCACAAAAACGAAAATTGAAACAAGAAAATGTTGTAAAATTGCGTAAATTACCGAAGATTAGCAGTTTTTTTGAAAGTGCTTCAACAGCTAGTACATCTGCATCAGATGAAAATGTTGAACCATACGAAAATGTTATAATCGAACAAAAATTAGATATAGTTCTGGCAAAAAATGAAATCGATTGCAATCAGGAGGATTCAACATATTGTAACGAAACCAGTAGACATCCGAGCGACAATAAAAAGAGGTTGTAAATCATCTCGACGCGACTGGTAAAGATCGTAAAGCAATAAACATGTACTGAGAAGAGACAGCATGTCTATCGAATGTTCTACAAACATCGAGAGGGAGATGGAGTTTACGCGAATGCTTCGAGATGTTTCGTATGTGTATATAAGGCGGCTGGGTCACCGATGGATGAGTAATTCCGGAATAAGAAAGTCCTTAAGTAGTCTCGTGCCGAACAGTAAAAATAAATATATAGAAATAAATAAATAGTTCTTTTAGTGGTAGCCGAAGAAAAGACATAAATATTAGAGTGTTATATAAATAGAAGTGATATAAATACGGTGCAGTCTTTATTATAGTGCAATAAAGATATAAATACCAGAGACATATAGATAGTACTAGTAAATTAAATACATGTGTTAATTCATTTATAGTAGTTTTAAGTGTGATGCGTTAGTTTTATATTTTATATTGTAATTAATTTTACGTGTAGGAATATACACTCTGTTTTAAATAAATAAATTGTACGAGTTGTTTATTGCGAACCCGAAAACGTTACAATATTTTAACACCGACAGAGCCTTTTTTCGGAATCACTTTCCGACGAATTAAAAAGAAAAATTATTACTGCAGGGCCAAATAAGCCTATGGGGCCGTTTCCAAGGAATAAAGACGATAATAGAGCGTTCAATAGTGATTATTATACCATTAAAACTAAAACTGGTCAAAAAATCGATCGCTTTTGGTTATGTTATTCCCAAAAGTTGAATAGTGTTTACTGTCAACCGTGTTGGATGTTCTCTAGTAATGAAGCATCAGTAAATTGGTGTAAGGGCACAATTAATGACTGGAAGGGTTAAAGTAAAAAAATTAAAATCCACGAGGGAAGTGATGCTCATTTGCAAGCATGCATAGTTTATAGTACTTGGGAAAAAAACAAAACCATTGATAGTCAAATAAGTGATCATGAAAAAATTAAAGAAGTTTTAATAAGAATATGTGATGTGATAAGAACATTATCAATTTGCAATAAGCCATTACGAGGACATCGAGAAAATGTTAAAGAAATTGGAGCAACTAGTGGTCACTTTTTAAATATTATTGACTTGATAGCACGTTATGACCCTGTTCTAAAAGCTCATTTATCAAGCACTAATATTCGAAAATAATACTTAAGCCCCGATATTCAAAATGAAATAATTGTACATTTGGCTAAAACCCTTTTAAAAAAATTAACGAAAACTATTAATAAAGCTCCTTTTTTTCCCTTATAATTGATACAACGCAAGACATATCCAAGAAGGACCAACTAAGTCTCGTTATAAGGTATACAAGTATGAAGAAAAATTCAAATAAACAAAACACCCTAGAAATCAAGGAATCATTTATTGGATTTATAGAGCTAACCGAACAAGATTCACAGAGTTTAGAAGCTGTTGTTCTAACTACTTTAGAAAATTTTCAAATTAAAATAGAAAATTGTCGAGGGCAAGGATACGACGTAAATATAATGGTTTACAAGCCAGAATTAAGAATCGAGTTCCTACAGCTGATTATATTCATTGTTCAGCTCATAATTTGAACCTAGTCTTAAATGATTCTGTCAAAAACATCATTAAACTACAGAGTTTTTATGATCTTTTGCAAAGCATTTATGTGTTTTTTAGTGAAAGCTTGCCACGCTGGCAAGTCCTTCATCAAGCTGCACCACATGGAAGTAAAATTAAGTACACACTGAAAAAGCTGTGCGTAACAAGATGGTCTTCTAGATTTGAATGCTTACTGTCAATAAAATATAATTATCAGTCTGTAATGCAATGTTTGTCAAATTTTATCCTGGTGTGCAAAAAGCAAAATGACAGAAATGAAGCAAAGTCTCTGCAGAATAAAATGGATAATTATGAGTTTATTCTATTGCTAGTTTTCCAGAGTAAAATCCTCGAAACTGTTAATTTAATTTCAAAGCAACTTCAGAGCCCTTCATGTGATTTAGAAGAGACGTGCAAATTGCTCAATAATGGTCAAGAAAACTTGACAGAACTGCGACAAAGTTTTGATAAATTAGAAGAAGAAGCTAAAAATCTAGCAGAATCTTATATATAATATTCAACCTATGATAAAATATAAACGCCAGAAGAGAATTAAAAAGTTTTTTGATGAATGTGAAAACGACTGTGTAATGCCTAACCCGATAAAAAAATTTCAAGTAGAAGTTTTTAATGCGTCACTTGATATTATTATCAACCAATAATGAAGTTGTAAACCTTTTCTCGTTTCTTAATCCCTCAAAATTTGTTAAGTTAACGAATGAAGAAATAGTCGAATACGGAAGACATATTCTGAGCAAATATGTAATTGATTTTTCAGAAGATTTGCCGATTCAATTAATTAATCTTAAGACTGTTTTGTTTAATGAAATTAAACAAAAATCTTCTATTAAGGACTTAGCCAATTTATTAATAGTGGAAAATGCATGTTTAGCAACTAGTCTTCCACATATGTACACTATTTCAGTTATGTTTAACACTACCGGTAACATGAGCAACAGCAGAAAGATCGTTTTCGAAATTAAAATTAATTAAAACCTATTTACGCAGCACCATTAAACAAGTTCGGTTAAGTGCCTTGGCTGTTATAAGTATTGAACATGAACAAAGTAAGTCCGTTGATTTGGAAGAGTTAGTTGAAAATTTCCTACTATTGAAAAAAAGACGTTTCGGCATTTTGTCTTCTAATTAGCTCTTTTTGTGTTTTCAAATGTATTATTATAAAATAAATAATTAAATATAATTTAGATTTTTTTATTATAAAATAAATGTATTATAATTACTCCGATATTCACATTCTATGCTACTATCTCTAAACAAGTATTTTGGAAGGGCCCCCTAAAAATTTTGCGGGGGGGCCTAAATTTTTTATCTACGCCACTGTAAGCAGGTATTATAATTTAATTCTCATTTAAAATTTTATTATAAACTATACCTAAGTTAAAGAAAATATATCAGTTTTGTATTCGAAAAACTTACTCCAATCATTATTCTATTCCTCACTGAATTTTCATACAGAGGACTTTCCCATTTCCCCCAACTGAAATTTGCCGACAAGAAGCACGTGAAAAAGATCAATACCGTAAGTAAACAGCAAACACTAATAATTGCAAATGAACATGAAAATGAAAAGTACGTTAATTACTACTATAAAAATATGAGGAAAATGAAAAACATTACACTGACTACTTTCAATCATACAATGTTATTACGCTCAGTTGAAAGAAGAGAATGAAAGCACTTGTGAGTGTTCCACGTCTATAGTAATGCCCTCGAGGGTACGTTGCTGATTCCAGCCAACTGTATTCAAGTGCGAAGTGGTGCGTATAGTAGTACAGTGGCTCTCAATATTATTCGTACAACAATCAGCCATCAATGAAACTAACCACCAGACACCTTTCCATAATAACATAATTAACACTGTTAACATTCATAGCTAGTTTAACTCATAGAAATGCATATATTAGTAACATTATTCAGAATGGAGAAGAACTTATGAAAGTCCTCAAACCATTTATGCATGACCAATGTAATATTTTTATGAATAATAGATTTAACCGTTGACATTTGTAATAAACCTGATAATGATTTTGGCATCTAATAGTTAAGTTTTACCTATATTTCAGGTTCAAACTCTGGTGCAGCTTCGAACACAAAACATTTTTTCTGACTAGAACTCGAGTAAGGTAGTTGAAAGTATGTACACCTATCTGGAGGTCAAAAAAATGTGGTCGGAAAGAGCTCCTCTGCCATGCTAGGTGTATAATAAGGCTCATAATGACCAACTATTATTAAAAAGCACTAAACCAAAAATACTGTACATCTGCGTAAATAGAAAAAAGTGTATCCGATACCAATTAAAACTTCATCTACACTTCCTGTCACCATTTCTACCGATCCACGATCAGCTTTTACCTTGTGAATGTGTCTATATAATCTACAAAAAGACAACTTAAGTGCCTTCTTTACAAACAGTAAGTAAAAGTAGTAAATACGTACGTGCATACAAACAGCGCAGGTAACAAACACCATGCCTGTCAAAATTATATATATATTGAACCTGTATTTAGGCTGGAATATCTATATAAGATTACCTAACTCTTATATTAGATCAGCCAAATGTATTAATAATTGCTAGGTGTTATTAGTTTTATGATATGTAACAATGTCCCATATTCGAGTACCCAAATGAACTTATTATTATAGGTGAGTATTATTTTTTAACACTATTTTTTAAACACTATAAATATCCCACGTTCTGGACGATCAAAATAAACAAGTATTATATCTGGAATATCTATTATTTTAATATTCCCTAAACTATATATTCTGGTACCAAATGAATTAGTATTTTACACTATAATAAATTTAAACTTTGTTTACTATTTTTAAAACCTCTGGCTAAGCTGAAATAAAACAAATCATAATATTTTTCTCTTTCCTTATATTTATTGAACTGGTGGGACTATATTTTTTTAAAAATTAGACCAGTATATTACAAATGTGGGAGGAGTTCATCACGTTCAATGTCATTGATTTCTAACCTTACTTGTAAATCGTTTACATCTGATTTGTTTACAAAATTCTTTATGTAATACCTACTTGTTTTAATCTCAAAGGGGGTGTAGGAGGTTTGCTGTATCTGATTATTTGCTAGAAAATAATATTATTCCAACTAAACATGTAAGTATTTCTAATCTTATTTAATTTATTTCAGATAACATTAATTTTATATTTGTTTTGTTTTAGGGTTATACAACTTTTATTATCAGATGATCTATTAAAGGATAAAAATAGATAGTACTTCAAATGAAGGAAAACAACAATCTGAGGATAATAAATGTATATTAATTGTGCTCATCAATGTAACAGTAATAATAAATCACTATAAAAATTGTCTAATTACGATGAAACTGCGTACATTCGAAATTATGCAAATAAACCTTTAGGAAAAATGATACATTTATGGTGAGTATGTTTCTTGAATGACAGTTTGTTTATTTTTTACAACCAATAAATAATGCTTTCTAATTCTCAATATAAATATTCAATTTATAACGTTATTCCAATGGATAGGATACAAAATATTATTCCCAATAAGGTATTTCTTTTATATATAATTTTATTATGCGTATTTTAATTCGGAGAATCCTAAATTATTTTGCATATGGATTTTATGTTGATAATACTGAATTCATAACATAAATCTATATTAATAAATAAATATTTTATACAACCTTGAATTAGATACAATTAGAAGTTGCACATAATTTGTCCAACTGATGATCCTTTTGTTTTATAGATTGTTCGTACCTCGATGGAACCAAAATCCTTGATTAGGTGTCTTGTGCTGGAGTGTTACACCTTCCTACGTGCTTGAAGATGATGGATGTTTCCAAAACCGCCTGCTACTATTACTTGTGGTTCTTGAATATTAAAATTTGGCTGTACCTTAAAATAAAAACACTTCCTCGAGACTGGAAAAATAGTTCTCAAAACTTCCTGGACTGGATAACAGATAATAATGCATCGATTAGATAAACTTGACAATATTTTCGACTCTTGAAACTGGACAATAGCTTACAGCTCATCTAATGGTTAAACTTGTGATATTTTCTGACACTTTTTTTTTCATCACTCGAGTGAGTTTCTTTAAAGCAAACAGATGTGTTTTGTGCTACAATAGTGAATATTAGTTATTTATTTAGAACAGTGAAACTTTATCATTATTTTGGTGAAAATCCATAATGCGACAGTGGCCTGTGCGTGTGACATTGTTTCCGTCCTGACCACTTTGGTGAAGTGACGCCGCTCTGTTGGTCCCCCTATATTTACGATGAGCACACGTATCGCTGCGTGAACGAAAGGACTGTTACCCACGCCGACATCGTGACGCCGTGTACCATGACTTTATACGGTAATAAACATCTTACAGGCTCCTCCCTCACGAAATATACGCCAATCGGATGACAACGGCTCCCTATATAAGCAGGGAGCAAAAGCCATACGGATTCATTCGATCTCCGACATCCGAACAACAACCACCATCAACATCTCCAGCAGAAGAAGAAGAATCACCAAGAGCACCAGCAAGAAGCCAAAAAGGCCCACCGCTCCAAGAGCCAACTGACTTGGCCCCAACGTGCTCCGGCCCAACGAGTGCTACCAGGCCCCCAACGTACTCAGGCCCAACGAGTGCTGCCAGGCCCCAACGTGCTCAGGCCCCAACGTGCTCAGGCCCAACGAGTGCTACCAGGCCCCCAACGTGCTCAGACCCAACGAGTGCCGCCAGGCCCCAACGTGCTCAGGCCCCAACGTGCTCAGGCCCAACGAGTGCTGCCAAGCCCCAGCGTGCTCAGGTCCCAACGTGCTCAGGCCCCAACGTGCTCAGGCCCAACGAGTGCTACCAGGCCCCCAACGTGCTCAGGCTCAACGAGTGCTGCCAGGCCCCAACGTGCTCATGCCCAACGAGTGCTACCAGGCCCCCAACGTGCTCAGGCCCAACGAGTGCTGCAAGGCCCCAACGTACTCAGGCCCCAACGTGCTCAGGCCCCAACGTACTCAGGCCCCAACGTGCTCAGGCCCAACGAGTGCTACCAGGCCCCCAACGTGCTCAGGCCCCCACGTGCTCAGGCCCCAACGTGCTCAGGCCCAACAAGTGCCACCAGGCCCCCACGTGCTTAGGCCCAACAAGTGCTACCAGGACCCAACGTACTCAGGCCCAACAAGTGCTACCAGTTGTGGACCACAGTGAGTGCACTGCTATACAATTCAAGGGATTACGCGAGTGTACCCTTAAACCTTCCCCTGACGCAGTGCCGTACAATTCAAGGGATTACGCGAGTGTACCCTTAAACCTTCCCCTGACGCAGTGCCGTACAATTCAAGGGATTACGCGAGTGTACCCTTAAACCTTTCCCTGACGCAGTGCCGTACAACTCAAGGGATTACGCGTGTGTACCCTTAAGCCTTTCCCTGACGCAGTGACGTACAATTGATAAGGGATTACGTGAGTGCGCTCGTACCCGCCCCAGTGCTCAGTGACATTGCAACCTCCCCATTGTAACTATTATATACCCTCTGTCACTATTTATATTATGAAAGTACTTTATTATGACCATTAATATTAGTATCAATAAAGTTTGTTTTGTGTGTTATTTGAATTTTGTGTTTTTTTTGTTGCCACCACCACAGCGAGAGTCTCTGCCGGTCGCTCGTAACCTACCCGACAGTGCGTGGTAACAGGACTGTTACATATGCCGGTCCTGGGTGTGAAATAGAAACGTTGTTCCAGGTCTGTTTGAGCTAAATACCATTATTGTTGTAATTAACATTTAATAAGTTTGAGCCGACGTAAAATTCATCTTCGATCCGTGAATGTGATTATTATAAACAATCTTAACAAACGGATCACATTTTTATATATCCCATATTTTTCACGGTATAATCAAATATTATTAATGTGGAATATGGATTTTTAACTAATGATATCGTGCACAGGCCACACCTATCAATTTTTCACCCAATGTACAAGTGAAAAATAAAATTGTTCGAGAACAAAAATTCTCTCCGACCAACCAAAAGAGTCGTTATTCGGACGAATAGAATGCGTCGTTTTAAAGAACACCTGCTACCGCGTCATTTGTTGACATCCCGAATAAAGTTATATAAACTAAGAAATTTTATATTGAGTCAGTCAGTCAGCTCAAGCTGCTGAATCCAGTCGACTCTAATGACTTAGAGCGACAACAGCAATTTCCTCCGAAGGTAACCGAAGCCGGGAAAAAGTTTCCCGAAGATCTCAGAAACGTACTCGAACGTTTCTGAAGAAACCCGAAGACGTAGAAAGACTTCTACGAGCGAACCGAACGCATCCGAAGATAACCGAAGCCGGGAAAAACTTTCCCGAAGATCTCTGAAACGTACTCGAACGTTTCTGAAGATATCCGAAGACGTAGGAAGACTTCTACGAGCGAACCGAAGCAAACCCGAACGCTTCCGAGGTAACCCGAAGACGTAGAAAGGCTTCTACGAGCGAACCGAAGCCAACCCGAACGCTTCCGAGGTAACCCGAAGATACCCGACGACGTAGAAAGACTTCTACGAGCGAACCGAACGTACCCGAAGCAAGCCCGAACGCTTCCGAGGTAACCCAAAGATACCCGAAGACGTAGAAAGGCCTCTACGAGCGAACCGAAGCAAACCCGAACGCTTCCGAGGTAACCCGAAGATACCCGAAGACGTAGAAAGGTCTCTACGAGCGAACCGAAGCAAACCCGAACGCTTCCGAGGTAACCCGAAGATACCCGAAGACGTAGAAAGGCCTCTACGAGTGAACCTGAACGTTTACGAGGAGGACCAAGAGCCCGAGACCAACAGTAGTTGCGTGCTTCAACCAACATCCAAGGAGCATTCGTGACCTGTTAGTGAAGTGGTGAACAAAGTGTCCCAACCAAATAAGAGAGGTTGTTGAACGTTTCGCGAGTGCAGTTACTGCTTCAACCAAAGATCCAGGCCACGGATCGTTATTCAAGTGCCAGACCTGTGCCGATACACCCGCCCAGTGACTTGTGACGTGTGGCTAAAGTGACCTCACATCATACCCATTTAGCGCAACCGTAAGTACTGAACTGGTTCCTAAGCTTGCACGGTTGGCGATCTAAAGATAGCCCCGTCACGTCACTCAGAAGTAGTTAGTCGGTTCGGCGCCCTAAGGCAGCCTTACCTATTCTAGGCGTTAACTGACTAGGTACCCCAAAGGGAGCCTTATCCCCTAGAACCCCAACTGAGTGTCTCAAACACCCCTCTCTATTTCAATTGCCAATATCTAGAGACCACCCCCTTTTATTAATCCCCCTGTATGGGATCATTAGCCTCTGGTCAAGGTGTCTCCGTAAACTGTGTGTGTATTTTAATCTGTATATATCTTAAGCTTAGTGTTTGCCCTCAGCCATTTCTTTATAGTCCTGCGTGGCTATTGTGTTTAGTGACCGAGTTATGGTAATAAATTCATGTGGTTTAAACCAACTCTTTCATTAACCTCGGACACTAGCATAAGCCCTATCCCAAAACACCCAGTGCATACGTGTAGTGCCATCCCGAAGGAAGGACGCCACGTCTCCCCGTATTAAGATACCACGGCTATAAGAACTCAGGTAATTAACATAACCCCGTTTTGAGTAATTCCTATAAGCCGAAAGGTAACAATTGGCGCGCCAACGTGAGTGTGGCAAAGTTTCACGTACCTTAGACACGGAAACTTTCGGTGCAGAAAGCATCGACGAACTCAGGGGGGAGACAATGGCTTCGAAAAACCCGAAATTCACGAGGAATCCACCTTCCAGACCCATTACAAGAGCACCTAAAGGCTTCCTCTCGTAACATACGTTCGCATGTAATGCGACGTTAGTGCCAAACATGCGAGCCGCCCTCATCCTGGAGAGCCCCTGGCTCAAGGAACACCAGGCAGTAATGGATATTACGCAGAGGTGCATACATGTGGGCACAGAGAGAAGCCAAGCACTACATTTCACTATAAGGGACCCTTTAAAACTCCCCACACGAATTATGTCGACGGACACGAATACCACCACTTGGGCGGCAGCGAACAAGCAGACCTTCCAACGAACCCTGAATGACTTCGGGGAACTCTTCGAGGAAGGAGAGGCTGTCACGACTACTGCCACTACGAAGCATGAAATCCGCCGACATAACGCCGAACCGAACATTTCCGAAGAATACCGAACACTTCCGAAGTCACCCGAAGCCGAACTAAGACTTCCACGGGCGAACCGAACACTTCCGAAGACACCCAAACGCTTCGAAATGCATCGGTCCAGAGAATGGAGAGACCCGCAGGTGAACCCACCAGAACCAGCCGCCGAACGGACCAGGCATAGTCAAGCTAATGCACTGAGGTATCGGGAGCGAAGGTATGCCTATGCCAACGCCCCAATACCACTTGAACTGCGGCCAGGCGAGTGTAATGGTGCAAGCCCACTTACCTCCTGGCCAACCTTTCGGACCACGTTGGTTGGGACCGTACCCAGTGGTCAAAAACGCCGGCCCTACTATTTGGGTCGAGCGTTCAAGCGCACGCCGAGTGAAGCATCACTTAGACCTGGTACGGCCCATGCGACGACCCAACGTGGCCCCAACACACGAGCCACCAGACATAGCTCCAGCACACGGGCCACAAGACATAGCCCCAACCTATGAGCCACTAGACATAGCTCCCACATATGGGCCACAAGACATAGCGCCAACCATGAACCCCCCGAAAAGGTTCCTACACAGGACCCAGGCCGCCCACCCGGAGCAACTGGAAGCGCCCAGTGAATCGTACGCCCCTCCCCCAGAACAAATCGCGAAACAACCCTCCTTCGCGTGTGCAGATATTAAGCGACCATAGAGACTTTACTTAGGTTAATTTTAATGTGCTCAAACGAGCCTCGAACAGCGTCTTCCCCGGGGGCGGTCGAATTGTTACATATGCCGGTCCTGGGTGTGAAATAGAAACGTTGTTCCAGGTCTGTTTGAGCTAAATACCATTATTGTTGTTGCAATTAACATTTAATAAGTTTGAGCCGACGCGACGTAAAATTCATCTTCGATGCGTGAATGTGATTATTATAAACAATCTTAACAAACGGATCACATTTTTATATATCCCATATTTTTCACGGTATAATCAAATATTATTAATGTGGAATATGGATTTTTAACTAATGATATCGTGCACAGGCCACACCTATCAATTTTTCACCCAATGTACAAGTGAAAAATAAAATTGTTCGAGAACAAAAATTCTCTCCGACCAACCAAAAGAGTCGTTATTCGGACGAATAGAATGCGTCGTTTAAAAGAACACCTGCTACCGCGTCATTTGTTGACATCCCGAATAATGTTATATAAACTAAGAAATTTTATATTGAGTCAGTCAGTCAGCTCTAGCTGCTGAATCCAGTCGACTCTAATGACTTAGAGCGACAACAGCAATCTCCTCCGAAGGTAACCGAAGCCGGGAAAAAGTTTCCCGAAGATCTCAGAAACGTACTCGAACGTTTCTGAAGATACCCGAAGACGTAGAAAGACTTCTACGAGCGAACCGAACGCATCCGAAGATAACCGAAGCCGGGAAAAAGTTTCCCGAAGATCTCTGAAACGTACTCGAACGTTTCTGAAGATACCCGAAGACGTAGGAAGACTTCTACGAGCGAACCGAACGTACCCGAAGCAAACCCGAACGCCTCCGACGTAACCCGAAGATACCCGAAGACGTAGAAAGGCTTCTACGAGCGAACCGAAGCCAACCCGAACGCTTCCGAGGTAACCCGAAGATACCCGAAGACGTAGAAAGACTTCTACGACCGAACCGAACGTACCCGAAGCAAACCCGAACGCTTCCGAGGTAACCCGAAGATACCCGAAGACGTAGAAAGGCCTCTACGAGCGAACCGAACGTACCCGAAGCAAACCCGAACGCTTCCGAGGTAACCCGAAGATACCCGAAGACGTAGAAAGGCTTCTACGAGCGAACCGAAGCCAACCCGAACGCTTCCGAGGTAACTCGAAGATACCCGAAGACGTAGAAAGACTTCTACGAGCGAACCGAACGTACCCGAAGCAAGCCCGAACGCTTCCGAGGTAACCCGAAGATACCCGAAGACGTAGAAAGGCCTCTACGAGCGAACCGAAACAAACCCGAACGCTTCCGAGGTAACCCGAAGATACCCGAAGACGTAGAAAGGTCTCTACGAGCGAACCGAAGCAAACCCGAACGCTTCCGAGGTAACCCGAAGATACCCGAAGACGTATAAAGGTCTCTACGAGCGAACCGAAGCAAACCCGAACGCTTCCGAGGTAACCCGAAGATACCCGAAGACGTAGAAAGGCTTCTACGAGCGAACCGAAGCAAAACCGAACGCTTCCGAGGTAACCCGAAGATACCCGAGGCCGAGAGAAGGTCTCTACGAGTGAACCTGAACGTTTACGAGGATGACCAAGAGCCCGAAACCAACAGCAGTTGCGTGCTTCAACCAACATCCAAGGAGCATTCGTGACCTGTTAGTGACTGTGAACAAAGTGACCCAACCAAATAAGAGAGGTTGTTGAACAAAGTGACCCAACCAAATAAGAGAAGTTGTTGAACAAAGTGACCCAGCCAAATAAGAGAGGTTGTTGAACATTTCGCGAGTGCCACTTAGTGCTTCAATCAAAGATCCAGACCACGGATCGTTATCCAAGTGCCAGACCTGTGCCGATACACCCTCCCAGTGACTTGTGACGTGTGGCTAAAGTGACCTCACATCGTACCCATTAGCGCAACCATAAGTACTGAACTGATTCCTAAGCTTGCACGGTTGGCGATCTAAAGATAGCCCCGTCACGTCACTCAGAAGTAGTTAGTTGGTTTGGTACCCTAAGGCAGCCTTACCCATTCTAGGCGTTAATTGACTAGGTACCCCGAAGGGAGCCTTATCCCCTAGAACCCCAACTGAGTGTCTCAAATACCTCTCTCTATTTCAATTGCCAGTATCTAGAGACCACCCCCTTTTATTAATCCCCCTGCGTGGGATCATTAGCCCTTTGGTCAAGGTGTCTCCGTAGACTGTGTATATAATTTCAATCTATGTATATATCTCTTAGCATTTAGTATTTGCCTTCAGCCATTTCTATATAGTCCTGCGTGGCTAGTGTTTTTTGTCTCGCAGACACGCCCAGGACTATGTTTGTAGTGCATGTGAACCCCGGAATATGACGTCAGGCCAATCGCGTGCGTGCTGACATAAGCATGCACCAATAAGTGAGCGAGTGAAAGAGGGGAACGCGCGCGGTCCAATCACGGGTTAATAAACATTGGTGGGAACAATGCGCGTCGGTGTGGTGCCGTGTGCATAACCAATGTGTGAGTTGCTGGCATCAGCAGGAACCAATAGAAAAGTGCGCCCATAAGACACATATTAAACAATAACTATAAATTACGGCATGAATGGAGGAAACGTACCATACAATAACACAAAGATTTCACTGGCCCGGGGTAAGGGCTGATACAATAGAATACGTACGAGGCTGCAGGAGGTGCAATGCTTTCAAGAGAGGACCTATACAAACTAGGGCCCCACTTCGGCCGCATGCACCACGACAACCTTTCGAGGTCCTGTCCGTTGATATAGTGGGTCCCCTCACAAGATCTAGAAGGGGTAACCAGTTTGGGGTGGTAATTATGGACATACACTCGCGATGGGTAGAAGCTAAAGCAGTCCCCCATACCTCCACTCACGTCGTAACAGAGTGCCTGGAGGGGGTGTTCCAGCGCTTCGGTTACCCAATGGTTATCATCACGGATACTGGTCCCCAATTCACCTCCGTCGCCTGGGACGCTGCATTACGCCGTTGGCAATGCATGCATTGGACGACCCCAATTTATCATCCACGAGCAAACCCAGTCGAACGGAGGAACCAAGAGCTTAAGAAGGGACTTCGGCTCCAAATGGAGGGTAATACGCCGGAGCGCTGGGATGAGAAACTGGATCAGGTCCCGTTCAATTTACGCTCTCGAAGAAACGCCGCCTCTGGTTGCTCCCCGGCCTACGCCCTCTTCGGGCACGAACTACGAAGACCCGGCGAGTGGAGGGACCCGCTGCCAGAAAATATCGAATCAAGACCCCAACGCACCCGTAGAATTCACGAGAACGAGCAGCGATATCGTCAACGTCGATATGCACAGCCTGCCGCCCCAATGCCTCTTCAACTTACCCCTGGAGACCTGGTTATGGTCAAATCTTACCTACCGCCTGGAAGACCTTTTGGCCCAAAATGGACAGGTCCCTATCCAGTAAGGGAAGTGGCCGGAACGACCGCCATCTGGGTGGAACGACCTGGAGGCCAATGGACAAAATACCATTTGGACCAAGTACGCATCGCTAGGCCAGCCAATACCAGACCACCTCCACTACTGCAAGAAGACCCAGGACCAGACCCACCCCCGGACCACGGACAGGAACCGCGACTCGGACCCAGCCATCGC
Source organism: Amphimallon solstitiale (assembly GCA_963170755.1). NCBI lineage: Eukaryota > Metazoa > Arthropoda > Insecta > Coleoptera > Scarabaeidae > Amphimallon > Amphimallon solstitiale. Next base: position 133,122,960 of record OY720675.1, on the reverse strand, counting down.
CAGTGACAGTGACACTAAGTGATTTACAGGACCTGGGACGTGGTGTGAGACAGCTTCTTTTCCGAGGGGGCCGTTTGTTACCATTGGTGGGGACCAATGGTAACAAACGGCCCCCTCGGAAAAGAAGCTGTCTCACACCACCCCTTGGAGGGGTCCAATAAACATACATATTACGACGTTGTCTCGCAGACACGCCCAGGTCTATGTTTGTAGTACATGTGAACCCCGGAATATGACATCAGGCCAATCGCGTGCGTGCTGACATAAGCATGCACCAATAAGTGCGCGAGCGAAAGAGGGGAACGCGCGCGGACCAATCACGGGTTAATAAACATTGGTGGGAACAATGCGCGTCGGTGTGGTGCCGTGTGCATAACCAATGTGTGAGTTGCTGACATCAGCAGGAACCAATAGAAAAGTGCGCCCATAAGACACATGTTAAACAATAACTATAAATTACGGCATGAATACCGGCACAACAACAGTCTTCATCTGAACTTCTCCAGTACAACAAGAATCTTCAGAACCTTCAACAAGAAGAACCAACCAGAACTTCAACAAGAAGAACTTCAACAAGAAGAACTTCCACTACAGACAAATAACGGCCGCCGAAGGCCCAACAGCTACGGCCAAATCAGGCCCAACAACGAACAACCACCAAGGCCCAACCCAGGTCCGTCAGTACCAGGACCAACCCAGATCTGTGATTGCCAAGGCTAACCCAGGTCCGTCAACCATAGGGCCAACCCAGGTCCGTCAGTACCAGGACCAACCCAGATCTGTGATTGCCAAGGCCAACCCAGGTCCGTCAACCATAGGGCCAACACAGGTCCGTCAGTACCAGAACCAACCCAGATCTGTGATTGCCAAGGCCAACCCAGGTCCGTCAACCATAGGGCCAACCCAGGTCCGTCAGTACCAGGACCAACCCAGATCTGTGACTGCTAAGGTCAACCCAGGTCCGTCAGCGCCAGGACCAACCCAGGTCCATCATCACTCCTAGGGCCAACCCCGGTCCGTCAGCACCAGGAGCAACCCAGGGCTAGTGACTTAGTGAAATAGTGCCTAGTGGGTAACAAAGTTTGAGTTTGCAAGGTGCGCAACGGGAAAGAACTGTGCCGGACCCGTGGCATTGTGCTGTGACGTGCTAGTATAAACAGATAGTCATTTGATTACACCAAAGAAGACCTTATCCGATTTGACAAGGTAATATTATGTATAATGGAAGGTCGGTGTAAGAATGCTTATACATGCACGACGCAGCTCAATGAATGTTATGGAATAACATTCAGGAGTAAACAATAACATTTAAGGTATTGTTTACTACTTGTAAATATACATGGTATGTATACAATAAACATACGTATATATATATATACAGGGTTAGTAAAAAGTCCCGGAACGGTCAAATAACTTTGTTATTTGAAAATTATGATTTCTGAAATTTGGTATGGGGGTATAGTTAATATAAATGCATTTTATGCAATACAGTTAATATTTTTTTCACTTCCGGTTTAATCGGCAATACGCCCAACTTTTTTTCTTTAAATGGAACGCTCAGATTTTTTTAACACTTTTGAATGCAAAATAAAAAACTACATTCAGGAAGTATTAAGATGTTTATTTTTATTCACAAGAAAACAGTTAAAAAATTATAAAAGTGTCCTAATACAGAAAAATCAAGATACCTGTCTATTCAGGTTGCGATTACAATAATTATTCAAAATGCTCTCCATTTATAATTTGACAAAAATGTAAACGGTCAGTAAAATTTCTTATTGAATTTTGTATTTGTTCTGGAGTGGTGCGATTGGCTTCTTGAACTATTCTCTCTTCCAATTGTTCAAGATTATGGGGACGATTTTTGTACACTTGACATTTCAAGTGACCCCAAAAGAAAAAATCTAATGGCGAGAGATCTGGCGAACGTGCTGGCCATTCGATTGCTCTTCTACGTCGGATCCAACGTCGCGGAAAATTTTCATTCAAATAATCGCGGACATTATGGGCAAAATGGGGGGAGCTCCATCTAGTTGAAACCAAAAATGTGCATTAGGGTAATCACCTATGTTTGCATTTGGAAAGAGGGCCGCAAGTGCTGGGATACATTTTATAGGCTTTCATTCTTGCTGATTTAAGAATATTATGAGCAATTTTTGAGAGATCTCATGAATTTGACCTAATTCTGTTGTGGACACGTGATGATTTTCTTCCACTGTAAGTAACACATTCAAACTAGTTTCTTCATCTGTTGCTGTTAATGGACGTCCCCTTCTAGGTAAATCCTACACCTGACGAAAGACTTCAAACTTTTGAATTGTTCGGCATACCGTACTTTTACTAATGTGACGATCCGGATAAACAGTATTAAACAAAATACGAATCTCTTCAAAAGAACGTTGACGATCACCGTACCCACGCATCATTAATATCTCAATTCGTTCTGATTCAGTAAGTTTTACTGCCATTTTCAAATGTGTCAATGTCTAAAATAAGTAAATTTATAGCGATGCAAAAGTTAAAACGCTTTTAAAATTGTCAAATGTGACGGCAAAAAGAATGCAAACACTAAACAACAACTTTTTTCAAAGGTACCTTGATTTTTCTGTATTAGGACACTTTTTTAATTTTTTAACTGTTTTCTTGTGAATAAAAATAAACATCTTAATACTTCCTGAACGTAGTTTTTTATTTTGCATTCAAAAGTGTTAAAAAAATCTGGGCGTTCCATTTAAAAAAAAAAGTTGGACGTATTGCCGATTAAACCGGAAGTGAAAAAAATATTAACTGTATTGCATAAAATGCATTTATATTAACTATACCCCCATACCAAATTTCAGAAATCATAATTTTCAAATAACAAAGTTATTCGACCGTTCCGGGACTTTTTACTAACGCTGTATATAGTAGAGGACATTACTATAAGAAGTATTAATAATATCAGTGTTGATATTACTATTAAGATTATTAGTAGTAAGAGTAACAGTGATAGAAATGTAGTATTAACAGTACGAGTAAGTTAAGCACTTGTACCACTGTATATATTCATTGTAAATATATCCATACAGCACCCATGTAAGTGTTTGTATTCAACCACCGCCGACTTCCTAAAGGGTACTCAACAGTACTTAGAAATGGAACGGAACCATTTCGCTACATGGCGATCCTGCCATTCCTGCAAATAAAATAGAACAACAACAAATTGTTCTATGGCAGTCTGCTACCTGCAGCACAAATTTGGAATTTCCGGATGAATAATAGACAAGCACTACGCAATGGGTTCTACGGCAACAAAAGAAGAGCTTTCACACCCGCACAAATTGGGTCAGCAGCAGCAGTACTACTCCTGATGATGGTATTTTCGTACTTCGTATGGTACAGATGCAAGAAGCACTGGGAAAAGAAGATACGAACAGAAGTGATCAAGAGCAGAGAACAACTGGACATGCTGGAGAAGGTATAATAAAAGGTTAGTGAAAAAAAAACTATATAAATGAACATAGAAGATTTCAAGAAATTGTGCGCGGATATTGAACAGTTTAAAAATAATAGAGTTAAGGATAATAAAGAAAGAAGGGAAAATTCCCAACATACTGAAAACAAACTTGCAGAGTTAGGAACACTTATACAGAGGTTCAACACTTTAAAACGTAGATTTACAGGTGACATTCATGAAACAGACTTCGCAAACGAAGTTAGGGTTTACAGTCAAAAAATTAAACTTGATATAGAATCATTGCAAACCTTATTAGAAAAACGGGTTAAAAAACAAGTAAATATGACTGATAAATTTGATTTAAAAGTCGTATCGGGCTTATTGCCGATGATGAATGGCAATGAGAATACAACCAAGCAATTGATAGATGGTATTTCATTTTATGCTAGTACATTAGCGGAGGATCAACACAAGTTACTCATACAATACGTGTTAAAACCCAGGTTAACCACTAATGCAAAAATTCGGTTAGATTCAGAATATGACACAGTAGAGAAACTAATAAAAGAAATAACGGTAAATTTTATAACTAAAAAATCTGCATTAACATTATCTACTCAATTACACCAACTGAAACAAAATGATAAATCAATAAGCGACTACGGTCAACAAATAGAGACACTTCTTGACGAATTAACTATTTCACAAGCGAGAGATAACGAAAATCTTGTAAAAACGTTGAAACCAATTAATGAGAAAATCGCGATAAATTCATTTTGCAACGGTATTAGAAATGCGGAATTAAGAACAATAATTAAATCGATAAACACTGACACTGAAAAATGCAATAAATGTAGCAATTGAAGAGGAGTTTAATAGACCGACTTCAATGAACGTATTTAATTACACAGCAAATAAATATAAACGTTTTCATGGTCGTGTCAATAAACGCGATAATAACAACGGTTACAGAAAAAATAACGGAAAGTATAGGTCAACGCATGAACAAGGCAACGCAAACAAATTTTATTATAACAAACATAGACGAGGTTCGACATATAAAAACAATTATGCAAACGCAGCGATAGTCGACAATAGAAATGCGACGAGTCCAAGTTCAAATATAACCAGAAAGCATACAATGCAGTTTTTTCGAGGTCAATAAAAGCAATAATTTAAACTATATAACTTTGAAATGTAATAGAAACAATGTGATTTTTTACTGGATACTGGAGCGAATATCAGTGTATTTTTTTCAGAATGTTTAAATAAATACCAACAGGTAAATACAGATAGAAAATGTAGAATACAAGGCATAGCTGGTACTTTAAAATCACAAGGTTCAGCAATTCTTTTTTTAGAATTACAGCAACATAAATTCAATCATGAATTTCAGGTAATACATAGTTTTACGAATAGGTTCGATGGTATTTTAGGAACAGATTTTTTAACAAATTAAGGAGCAGAAATAAATTTCGAGAAATTTTCTTTCTCATTCAATATAAATAATAATAAAATATCGACTAATTTAGAGTCAGATAACGAGTGTATGACTATAATACCGCGACGATGTGAGGTAATAAGACATTTTCGAATAGACAATTCGAACGAATGTGTCGTATACCCTTCAGAGATTGCGGAAGGAGTATTTACGCAAAAATTGCGAGTCCTTTGAATAAGCTCACGCGAAAATCAACTACGTTTCATTGGGATAGAGAATGCGAACTAGCATTTCAAACTCTTAGAACAGCTTTAATAAATCCGCCTGTGTTACAATACCCACACTTCTCTCGGGATAACCAGTTCATCTTAACAACAGACGCGTCGAATTATGCTATAGGAGCCATTCTGTCAAATGCAGACGGACGACCTGTTGCATATGCAAGTAGAGCACTCAGCAAAAGCGAGATAAATTTTCCGGTGATCCACAAAGAATTATTAAGCATCGTATGGGCAGTACAACACTTCAGGCCTTATCTATATGCCCGAAAATTTCAAATATACTCGGATCACAGGCCCCTGATATATTCATTCGGCATGACAAATCCGTCTTCGAGACTAAAAGTTTAGACTCTTGCTAGAGGAATATGATTTTACAGTTAATTACATAAAGGGAAAAGAAAACGTGGCAGCCGACGCATTATCACGAATTCGTTTAGAATCAAGCGATCTTAAGGAAATGGCAGCAAACGTTAATGTAATAACTAGGTCGAGTGTAAAATCGGATTTAATAAAACAAAAATTAATAACAAAAACTAACGAAAATAATGAAAATATACGGCATCCAGGAATGGTGGCATTATTAAAACCTCCATTTAACATTACGGAATTAACAACCGTGACAGGCACTAATTTTACCAAAATAGGAAATGATAAATTAATAAAAAAGGGCAAATTTTTTTATGACATGTCTAGACAAATAATATACATTATGCAAGATACCCTATCAGCAACTGACTTAGGTACAGAGCTGAGGAATTTGCAACAAATATGTAATAATTATGGAATTCCTGAAATATGTATATTTCAAAGCTCGATTAATGAGCATCTAATCGCCCGTATGAAACGAGAATTAGCTACTCTCCGGAAGTACAATTTAAAAGTAAATATCATTTCAAATGTGGAAAAGATTGATTGTAATGAAACACAACAGTTAATTTTAAACGATTTTCACATTTTGCCGACGGGAGGCCACGCTGGAATTAACCGTATGTATAGTAACATAAAGAAATATTATTATTGGATTGGTATGAAGGCAGATGTAAATAAATTTGTTGAAAAATGTGACGATTGTCAACGATACAAACATGGGATGCGCGCCCCAGAACCGATGACAATCACGTCGACAGCAACAAAATCATTTCAAAAAGTATTTTTAGATCTTGTGGGTCCAATCAACCAGGATTCTGATGATAATAGATACATATTAACGCTTCAATGCGAGTTAACTAAATTTGTTGAGGGATATCCTATTAAAGATAAGGAAGCCGAAACAATAGCTATGTCATTTGTGAATAATTTCATTCTTAGGTATGGAGTCCCAGATGAAATAGTTACTGACAAAGGTACTGAATTTTTAGCAGCGATATTCAAAGAAACAGCCAACATTTTGGAAATCAAACAGTTAAATAGCACAGCTTATCATCACGAAACCTTGGGTGCATTGGAGAATACACATAAGCATTTGGGATCGTATCTTAGAATCCAAACGTCCAATTATCCGGACACATGGAGTTCTTGGGTACCTTTCTGGTGTTTTGCGTACAACACGAGCGAACACTCACAGACTAAGTACGCACTCTACGAACTAATGTTCGGTAAGAAATGTAAATTACCAAGTAACATACTAAAGTCAAACGATCCAATATATAATTTTGAGCATTATCCAAATTAATTGAAATATAGACTTTCAAGTGCTTGGAAAGATGCCAGGAATAACTTAATCGAAACAAAAGTCAAACGAACGGAAAATTTTAATAACCGTGTAAGGAATGTAACTTACAAATGCAATGATCAAGTTTTAGTCAAAAATGAAACTACAAACAAGTTACAACCTCTATATAAGGGTCCTTACGCAGTAATAAGGGAAAACACACCGAATGTAACGGTAAAAATTAGAAATAAGCAAGTAGAAGTGCACAAAAACAGAGTGAAATTTTATAAGGATAGAAGTGTAGATTAAGTATAAATAAGATCTAGTGCAATAGAAATTTAAAAATTACAAAGTAAATCATGTATGTAAATGTATAAAAATGTAATATATAATGTAAGATTATGTGTATGTGATAGAAACAAAGGAAAAATTGTAAGATACAATACTATGGTATATTACGAAAAATTTTATTTATAGAACAAAATTTTTCTTTTCTTTGCGAAGGAGATGTGACGTGCTAGTATAAACAGATAGTCATTTGATTACACCAAAGAAGACCTTATCCTATTTGACAAGGTAATATTATGTATAATGGAAGGTCGGTGTAAGAATGCTTATACATGCACGACGCATCTCAATGAATGTTATGGAATAACATTCAGGAGTAAACAATAACATTTAATGTATTGTTTACTACTTGTAAATATACATGTTATGTATACAATAAACATACGTATATATATATATATATAGTAGAGGACATTACTATAAGAAGTATTAATAATATCAGTGTTGATATTACTATTAAGATTATTAGTAGTAAGAGTAACAGTGATAGAAATGTAGTATTAACAGTACGAGTAAGTTAAGCACTTGTACCACTGTATATATTCATTGTAAATATATCCATACATCAGCCATGTAAGTGTTTGTATTCAACCACCGCCGACTTCCTAAAGGGTACTCAACAGTACTTAGAAATGGAACGGAACCATTTCGCTACAGTGCGACGATAAAAACCTATAGTGTTATTGTGTTTGTGCACCCCTTTTTCCCCCATTTATAAGTGCTCAGTGACACTCACCCTCTCCACCACAGTGCAACCAGACACTACTAGTTCTATATTAATATATCTTCAGTTTGTTACTTTGTCATTATTTATGTGTTGTCACCAATAAATATATATTCCTTGTGTATAAACTACCCCTTTGTTTTAATTGCTACCACCACCCAACAGAGTCTCTGCCAGCCCCCTGTGAACCCCCTAAAGTGCGTGGTAACAGACTGTTACCATTGGCCCCTCCAAAATACATGCATACGACGTTGTATCACAGATGATTCCAGGTCCGTGCGACTGACTGGAAACCCCGAGCAATCCTAGTGCGGAGTAACAATCATGATATCAGCAACGTCCAATAACAGTGCGGCATATAGTGGCGTGACGCATACGGACCAATAGCGTAAAACTAAGATGATTAAAAGTTGTGCGCGTTACTGTAGTGCCGTGTGCATGTCCAATGAAAAGCTTGGTGACATCAGCAGGGACCAATGGGAAGGAGTGCCCATAAGACACATAGGAAAGGATGGATATAAATTACGGCACGAACGCCGCCAAAACAACAGTTCATCAACAGTTCTTCTTCAGTCTTCATCGGTTTAGAAACCAGACTTCATCTGAACTCCAGCATCAGCTACCAACAAGAAATATCAAGAGGCCTTCAAGAGGTCCACCACCAGCATCAAAGGCTTTCTTAACAAGGAGACAAAGGCCCAACTATACGGCCTCTACTGTTACTAGGCCCAACGCTTCCAGGCCCGACGGAGTCCGGCCCAACTATACGGCCTCTACTGTTACTAGGCCCGCCGCTTCCAGGCCCGACGGAGTTCGGCCCAACTATACGGCCTCTACTGTTACTAGGCCCGACGCTTCCAGGCCTGACGGAGCCCGGCCCAACAATACGGCCTCTACTGTTACTAGGCCCGACGGAGTCCGGCCCAACTATACGGCCTCTACTGTTACTAGGCCCGACGCTCCCAGGCCCGACGGAGTCCGGCCCAACGATACGGCCTCTACTGTTACTAGGCCCGATGCTTCCAGGCCCGACGGAGCCCGGCCCAACTATACAGCCTCTACTGTTACTAGGCCGGACGCTTCCAGGCCCGACGGAGTTCGGCCGAACTATACGGCCTCTACTGTTACTAGGCCTGACGTTTCCAGGCCCGACAAACCCAGGCCCAGCTGTATGATCTCCAACATCCCCAGCGCTCAGTGAATTATCAGTGAACTTCGCATCAACATTTTAGTGTGCAGTGATCGATCCGCCTTGCGCGAGTGCGACATTATCCCCACCCCTCAAGTGCCAAGTGACGCTAACCCACCAACCCCAGTGCCGATCACACACCCACAAGGATTACGTGAGTGCAAGTGCTAAGTGACGCTACCCTACCAACCCCAGTGCCAATCACACACACAAGGAATACGTGAGTGCAAGTGACAATACTGCCCCCCCCCCCGTGCAAACAAACACTGCTAGTTTTTGTCATCCTGTACATAGATCTTTCTTACCAGTACCATTCATTGTTCTTGTTTATTTTGTGCATAATAAAGAATATTTATTTCTTTTTATGTGAACCCTTGTCTTTTTATTGCTACCACCACCACTTAAGTGAGTCTCTGCCGGCCCCCTGTTAAAACCGCTAAAGTGGTAGGTAACAATCTGGCGCCCAACTACGTGGCTGTGTAAGTGCAGTGTAAGTGCTTTAGAACCACCCCCAAGAATGCCGAAACCAAGGAAAGGAAGAAAAACACGTCAAAGCAGTGATATGGAATTGGAAATTCCAACACCACCACTGCAGAGACCAACCAAAACCTCAACCCCTGGGGTGGTTAAGCCAGAGCTTCAGATGGCTATTATGATCGGGGAACTCCGCCTCCTAGGGACCCGGATCAGTACATTGGAGAGGGCCGCCGCCCCAGTAACCAACCAGCGGAAGTCAGAACCACCCCCAGAGCCAATTTGGAGAAGTTATTGCCGCCCCCGATGGTGGATCTCGTGTGGGTGCAAATACCATTGCCGCCCCCGGAGTCTCTGCCGACCCCTGTTAAAACCGCTAAAGTGGTAGGTAACAGGACGTTTAGATCATAGTTCCGATACAACAGCATCATGCTTTCCGATAGCGTGAGCGAAGAAGAATTCGCTCCGGCGTCCGGAATTAGCTCAGCTGAAAAGGAAAAACTCAACAACAGCAACAACAAAATAACAGACCCAAACACTACTCCCGAAGAATTGAATTGCATACTTGCGAAATTAACCGAAGTCATGCAAAAGCAAAAGCATGCAGAAGAAAATGCAGCGCTGCTTCAATCATCAACACAGAAAAATCCATCACAATCGAATCCTCTTCCACCTTTACCAATCACACCACCACCGGTAGCTCCACTAATGAAGTTTAAGCATATGTTAGTGCAGGGAATCCCTGTAAGAGAAAAAATGGACAGTGAGGGGTTTATAGCCCCGAAAAATCCACTAAAACGACCGAAAATTGAACATACAAACAATCCAATCGTAACCAACAATCGTTTTGAACCCCTACAAACGAATAACATGGAAACAGAAGATATAACAGAAAACACAGAAGATAATACATCCAACGAAGTCGCTTCACCTAGTGAGAGTACAAAACAATCAAACAACAACATCAAAAAACGTACAACTTCTATCATTGCAACCTATACGAGTAAATGGCCGCAGCTGCGGGAAGTACTCAAGACTAACAACATTAATACCACCCAAAACAAACTCGTCCGCTCGGGCATACGTATTGTACCATCTACAGAAGCCGACTATCACAAGCTACACAAAGTACTGCAAGAAAACAAAACAGACTTTTATACATTTAAACTGAACCACGAAAAACCGCTGAAAGTAGTCCTCCGAGGAGTCCCGCTAGAAATGAAAATCGACGATATTAAAGCAGATCTCGCCGCAAACGGAATCCAAACACAAAACATCACCAGAATGACGGGCAAATACAGCCGCCCAGCGCCCCTAGTTCTGATCAGTTTGAACCGTGAATTTAAAACAATATTTAAACTAAAAGAGTGCTGCGGTATACAAATATCCGTGGAGTCGCTTAAGAGAAAACCCCGCATCATACAGTGCACAGGTGCCAACGATTCGGACACATACAAGAAAATTGTTACACTACGTACACATGCATGAAATGCGGAGAGGGGCATTCCACCCACCTCTGCGTAAAACCAAGAGACACTCCGGCAAAGTGCGCAAGCTGCGCCGGCAAGGGTTAACTGCCCACGTAACCCGAACAGAAACATCAACAAGCCGACATATATAGAAGCACCAATCCCAACGAACAACCTTTGGACGCTGCACCGCCGTCGTACTCCCGAGCAAACGCAAACAAACATTCAAACAAACAATCATTCAACCGCAACACATAATCACACAAAAACCGAAGAGCTAGCACTCACATTGGGGAACATGCTTCTTATCACACTTCACAACACAAATGCTACAAATAGTCAGATAGCCGACTTCATACGACAAACAGCAAAAATTGTTGAATTATTCAACAACAAAAATTAAACATCAAACACAAAATATACGCTCCAGCTACCACACTGTATAGCTACTTTTTATCATCATCCGAAACCCACAAGAGGTATCACATAATAGCTCGTATTCCTCATTAGAGTTCAGCTCCCAAACATCATTGTCAATCGCATTCAGATTATAAGTAAAAGGCCGAAGGCCTAACTGGTTACAACAATAAGAATAAGAAGAAGAAGTTTCGGACCCTCGGACCTGGATTATAATTTGCAGCACATCTGATGGTTAAACTTGTAATATCTTCGGACTCTCGGACCTGGATTATAATTTGCAGCTCATCTAATGGTTAAACTTGTAATATCTTCAAACTCTCGGACCTGGATTATAATTTGCAGCTCATCTAATGGTTAAATTTGAAATATCTTCGACTCTTGAAACTAGAGTATATTTGAAACTTCTTATTATTCAATCAAAAATTACTATTATATGTTCACACTGGTTTGGATCCGGATTTTATAAATTTATGGTAAGTTATTTTTTTATATGTAATGAACTCTTCTTATTATTTGTAGTATTTCAATATCAATCACTTACAGCTCTCTCAGTTATTTATTATTTGCTTGGAATTCCACTTGACGTTGGAAATTTAAAAGAATCTTCTTAAATTCTCTGATAATGCTCAATTAACCTATTTAATTGCTCACAGATAATTGAATATGTATTAATTTTGATGTGATTTATTCCACACCAAAAAAATACATCCGCACTCAATTTCATATAAAAAATTCTCTCTTGTTATCTCTTCCCAAAAAATTACCTTGACGACCTTATTAACTTTTCGAATTCTCCAATGAGAAATCTACACCTACCTTTAAAAATCAACATATGTTATCTCTTTAATATTTATTTTTGAATATTTATATCCATTTAATTTTATATTACACACATTATTTATTCTTTTTCCATTTAAAAAACCTTATTTCAATGCATTTTTTTACCATTAACATTCTATTTAAAAATACCTATCACAGGATCTGTCAAAATTAAACTGTCACTTCCACCTGTTCAAATAACAGCGGGAATCTTAATTCAAATTTGTTTATACTCAAAATCAATTAGATTTGTCTATTATACTTGACATATCATCGTTAATTAAACAATTTTGTACAAAAAACATAATACATAATATTTTGTAACCATACTAATATTATTCCATTTCTTCCTAACAGATTCTGCAAATATGACATAGAAGAAAGAAAACCTTATCGTTCCACTACTATACAGGATGAACCAAGAAATCACATCAAACATCAACCATTACAATAACGTAACTCTCTAGATAATAAATACTACATCAACACTACAATCATCATTTTAAGAATTGAAACATTATTAGGTTCAAATCATTTAACATTTATATATATGGCATGGTTATTTAAACCATGTCAATATATTTAACAACTAACAACGAAAGATCTAAGCAATAACAATAGAAAATAAATAAAATCACGTAACAAATATGCATGCACTTGTCTGCATCTGCAGCGATAGAGTGGAGACATTGGCGTTTTATAACCACTGATGAAGGCGAAAAGCCGAAACATGTGTGTAATTAAGAAAAAGGAATAATAAAAGAAATAAATACACTTTCATCTACAAGTTACTTATTACGTAGTTAGTATTAACCGGCCTACAAACCGCCAAATAAAAAACTTCGAAATTATAAATAGTAAGGTGAATAAATAAATGATAATATATAAGGTGGGATAACCTTAGAGGTGTAAGCTATACGGAAGACCATCATACGAGTATATACGTATATATATATACATATATTGTGGTATTTTTCGACAGTGAAATGAAAATGCTCCTGTAGAATAGGATGTAAATTTTTATTTTACGTTTCGACCTTTAATCATTGGTCTTCTTCACAAATTTTATTACATTCTCATAAGCATAAGAATTAAGGCGGATTCACGCTCGTACGTAATTCGCAGTTGACGCAGTTGAACGTTGCTGTTTATTAACGCAATTCGACGTAGTTGGATGTGAAACTTGAAAGTATATACGAACAGTTTTTACTCATACGTAGTGTACTGTGGTTTGTAGTTTGTATTTGTTGATGTTGAGGTTAGGAAGAAATGTCTGATTTAAGAAAAAGTAAAAAAAGTAAATTGCTACTGCAATGTTAGCTGCCTTAGCAAATGAATTAGGATTGACACGGCACAATAAAGTGAGAAGGTGGAGCGCGTGCGTCTACTAAATAAGCACATTTTGGGAGGTACGATAGTACGTTCAAATTTATGAAAAATGCAGAGAGCGAAGAATTTTTTGCATATACACGCCTTACCACAGACGAATTCTAGATATTAGTTACTTTATTAGAACCAATTATACAAAAAAGAAGTTGTATAAGCAGCATTACAGTTGAAGAACGTTTAGTAATAACTTTGAGGTAATATTATAGATTCCGTATGAGCTTCATGTATCGAGTTTGGAAGTTAATGCAAAAACAATATCTTTGTTGAAGCTATCTTTCACAAGGTACAGCAATGAGAGAAGTTTCCCGTTCATATCTACGAGGAAGAGGAACTGTTTCACTAATAATCAGAGAAACATGTAGTGCACTATGGCATAAATTAGCTCCTATATATTTGCCTCCACCAACAACTGACAAGTGGGAAGACTTTAAAAATGAGTTTTATGAAAGGCATAATATTCTTTTTTTTTTGGAAGCCGTTTTATTTAATATGAATATTAACCAACTTCTGCGTCAATGTCCTATCGCGGACAACAACTGCAAACAGCGTATATCCCCAGAAATACAGTGTGCGTTTGACTGTGAACACTCGGGTAACAAATACGCTAAAATCAACTTCCTGCGTCAACGAAATTCTGCGAATTACATATGAGCGTGAATCCGGCTTTATTGTTTTGTCGTAGTTTCCATATCGCATTTGACTTAAACTAAAATTCTCACTACAACACTAAAACTTCTGTATTTTTTAAAATGTATAATGTAATTAGTTTCTATACATAACTCATTTTTATTTTTAATTAATATGCTATTTGCGATGATGTAAATGATATTTTTGCATGCATTGCTGTTTTCGTTGGAATAAACTGGCTAGGCACCACTAGAACAAAAATCATTTCTAAAGAATTTTTTTTAAGAAGGTTTTACATCGATACATTTTAGCGTAGTTCCAAATCTTATGAGTGGAAATCAGGTATTTTTCCCTCTTTTCATAATTGAATAATAATACTTTAATTATTTTATTGGTTTTAACCTCGGTGTTGTCTTGGTTCTAGTTCTGTACGTTTAATATTTTTTTAAATATGTATATGCTTTTTTTTATAAAGTTAAGTTTTTCTATACTATATTCACCGAACCAATAGAGTAGCAAAAAACGCGTGAACAACACATGATTTTTAATACTGCCTTTCTATTGGCTCTGAGAGTTACATACAAATCCTAAAACACACGATATAAATCATCTGCTTTCTGTGATTATGTCACATGATTGTGACTATACCCATGCAGCAAAATCACAATTTTAGAGAAGGATGAAAATACGTATTTGCTAATGTAGAACAAGTGAGCATATAGTGTGCTAGTAGAGATAAATAACATTGTCTGTTATTTTGAAATATATGTTATACATATATGTATACTTTTTGCTTTTTCTATATAGTATTTTGAATTGTTCCTTGTGTTTGCGCTTTTTGTATTTGTTTAAGTTGTTATTATTATTAATCTCAGTATTTTTAAAGACTCTATTAATGATTAAAGATTTATTGAAGGTAAGATCTATAAATCGTAAACAAAGCAAATGCTTTATAGGTTAATTATGTTTCAGCTTTCCAGAAGTGTTGAATTTAAGTTACTGTTTTTACCTGTTTATACAGTACTGTTCAAAATGCAGCCAGAACTGAAGAAACGAGTAAAGAGACATTTTACAGTGCTAGAAAAAGAGACTGTACTGAATATATTTACCAAACGGCAACAAGAATGCCCAGCTGACTCTAAGACACGAATTGTTGACTTTACAGCCGAAGCTGCAGGTATCTGCTCTGCAAGTGTTTTTAATATTTTACGAGAACACAATGCACAAGATGCGAAACCTTCAAAGACGTATACAAGAGGACGATCTGTCCTGGATAAAATATTGATGATGATATGCGCAATATTATTAGACGTATAGTACACTCATTTTTCTATAAAAATGAGGTGCCGAGAGTGGATAAGATTTTATTGAAAATAAATGAAGATGAGAACTTGCCAAACCTCAAACGTACAACAGTGTGGAAGTGAATTTCTCTTTCAAAAAAAGAGCTCGTAATAGTTTTTTAAAGGAAAAATGTGAAAGACTACCATCACATCATTGCGAACTGAAGTCGATTGAATTAATATGGGTCCAAGTTAAAGGAGAAATTGCAAGGAAAAACACTACATTTAAATTAAGGAAATCAAAGAGCTGTTACACGCATAATTGAACAATGTTACAAAATAGAACTGGTTAAGTAAATGCCATCAAACATGTTAAGGAAGTAGTGAAGAATATGTGGGAGTTAGACGTAATTGTTGAAAATTTACAAGAGAGTTTCATAATTAATTTGGAAAGTTCTGAAAGTAGTGAATGTGACAGTGACATTCAGGAATAATTTTAATTGTCAACACAGAAAAATTTAAAATATATGATTACATTCATAGTTTCTTTCGCTCTTTCTCCTATATATTTTTTGAAAATAAAGTATATTGTGTATGCATTTAATTTATATATGTTTACTATGTATGTACTCTTATCTATACACGTATAAATACCTTATAAATTCACAATAAAGTAACTACCTATGCCCTATTTAAACTTGTAATTTATATTATATACACATGTGAATAAAGTCTTTAATATATTTGCTTCATTTTTAAATACTTATATTGGTTTTGTATTATGTGTTTAAATGCCTGATATTGAATTTGACAAATGCATATTAAATTATCTTAAATTGTTTACAAAATGCGCATTTGTGTATTTTTTTGTTAAGTCAATTAATATTTATCCACTTATTAAGTGATGGATTTTAAGCAATTTACGAATGTTTTGTTGATATAGGTTATGTTTGAGATTTACGTATTTTAGTTATCTAAAAAGACAAAACATGCATTTTCTGTAAATTTAAATTGGGTCGGTATTTTATATAAACTAATAAGTTGTTGTTTTTGAAAATTTAAGTACATATGTAATCAAAAGATTTTATAACAGTTTATTGTTAATATAAGTTTTCTATTGTAAATTTAGCTGTGCAAGTGAAACAGTCGTGAACAGCTCGTGATTACTCTATATGTTCAGTGAATGGAGTATAGTATGTTCTTTTACGATATGTAAAAGTTGTTATTCTCAATGACCGGGAAGAAATATATACTGCATGTACATTATATGTTTCAAAAGTTTATGATTACTGTATAAATGGGTAATAAAATTTTGAAAGACCCTCTATCTCACTTCTATCGTTTACTGCATTATTATGTTGTCTTATGTGGATCAACTCGAGAATATTCCTCGTTTTTGTATTTGTTTGTTTTGCTAAAATGTTGGTATTTGTAAAATTTAAATTATGGTGGAAGTTTGTTTGATGTTTTTTTAAAGCCGTGGAGTTTTTGGCATATTTATGTCCTTCGATCCTTTCTTCTAGTAACTGTTTTGTATGACCAATATAAATTTTGTCACATGTTTCACAGGGGATGCTGTACACTACGTGTGACTGTTTAAGGGGCGGAATAGGATCTGTAAGTTTAGTATATACAAATTTAAGGTTACTTTTATTTTGGTGAGTTATTTTGAAGTTGTAAGGTTTTACTATTTGGCGGAGTTTTTCTGAAAAAATTTTGACGTATGGTACAGGAATGTAAGTAGGTTCGAGAATCTGTTTATTTGTTTATTTTTAGTTGTTTTTGCCTCTTTATTGTAAAATTTATGTAAAGTTTGTTTCAAGATTTTTTCTATGAAATTATCTGGGTAATTATTATTGTTTAATATATTTTCAATTCTGTTAATCACAACTGGTCGATATTCTGGGCTTGTAAGGTAAATGGCTCTGTCGGCTAAGGCTTTAACTACGTTCCTCTTTTGTGACAGAGGTTGTACTGAATTGTAGTTTAAGTATCTTCCAGATGCGATGGGTTTCATGTACCATATAGTTTGAATCCTGCTATTTTGCTATATTAATGTCATATCTAAAAAATGTATGGAATTATTTTTTTCTATTTCGATCGTGAAACGCGATTGTTCACGGAAAAGATTAAATTGATTTTGAAAATACAGTATCTTTTTTTCTGTAATCAAAGCTTTTTTTTTTCTTCAGTGAAAAAAGACGAAAAGAAGACAAAAAAGGTATTTTCAAGTTATTATTGTGCGAGTGTTAGATAAACTAAAATGTCAAAATCTGTCTTAATATACAGGCGTCATTAAACAATATAATAATCCAAGACTGAAAACATATTTAATAGTTTATCTTAGATACGGCAATGTCTCGGCGTAGAGAGAATATATAGAGAGAGCCCATGCAATGTTATTTTTTGGGCACGCCATTGTGGACGTAGAGGAAAGAACGGCTACGTCCAGAACTAGCAGCAGCACCTGCTGATGTCGTGAAGTATTTTCAAATATTTTTTAGTATTAATATATATTATTATTATTATTATTATATAGACAAAACAGTACCTAATTCATTCAATATTTAATAATAAATTTTATTATTTAGATTTAGAAACAAAATAAATACAATCTGTTATATAAATTCCAACAAAATAGGTATATTAGGAAAGGTAAGAACCTTATTAAAATACGCATATATAAAAACAATGAATGAATGTGTAAAATCAAGGCCGACTCTTCCTGACAAGGAAAAATGCAGAGAGAACTCATATATCAAATTTTGTATTTACACAGATGGTCATAAATAACATATTTTACTATATTGCCTGACTATATTCTAAGATATATATTTGCAATGTAGTTATGAAAATATAAACCGAAAAAACTGTTTGCTTTAGGCTGGGTTTCCACTTATTGATTTAATAAATAGACGTTAGTAAGCAAAACACTATTTATTAACCAACACACATATTAAAATTATTACAAAAGTACTGCTTTTTTTAATTCCTTAATTGTTAACATGTTCTTCCTCCATTGTATAGATAATCTCCATTTTCCCGATATAGATAGTTGTAAACTTATGCATAATGCAAACAAAGGACCGAAATTAAATTTGTTAGAAATATTAGAAATTAAAAAATCAATTCAAAGAAAAGAGAAAGTAACGAAAACACACAGAGATTTTACAAACACACACACTCACCCATAATAAACACTTATGTACAAAGAAAATACAACGCCATATATAACACCCTACACACAAACTGGCCTGTTAGTTCGGCTAGAGAATGACATGAAAAATACCGAAACATATGTCGCAAAGACTAAATAAAAATTGTGTAAAGTGTTCCAGAGTTTTATTTTTATTTTTATTTAAAATAGTTATTAATAAAATGTTCCACCAAGAACCGTCTGCTAACTCAATTAATAGAATAATAAATACGATACAACTTTATTACTGTAAACATAATCCCATAATTATGTCACCAAATGAATACATTTTATAAAAGTTGTTCGAAATAGATTGACACATCTTCTCGTGTTATTGAACACATTGTGGCGTGTTTCCGGTGTAATATTTTGCAATTCTGTTGTAATTGCCTCTTCAAGTTCATCGAGATTATGCAGTCTGTTCTGAAACACTTTATTTTTTACATGGCCAAAGAGAAAAAAGTCCAGTGGGGTTAAATCAGGAGAATTGGCTGGCCATTGATTTCGACTAATCAATCGGTCACCACAGTATCCTTGCAAATAATTAATAGCTTGTTGCGCAGTATGTGCAGTTGCCCCATCTTGTTGGAAGTACCCCAGGTTTAATTAAATCTCAACATTTTCAGTTAAAACTGTTGGTACTTTTTCAGGTTTTTATTTACAAACACTCCCCTTTTCCTTAAACGTTTCATTCACCCTATTGCAATGACAAGTGAATGTGTCACGTTTATTTCCAGATTTTCATTTTTCGTTACAAATTGCTGAAAACACGATCCCAATAAATATTTCAATAATCTATCCTCTTGCAATGTGCGATATTACGATTAACGTATCCTGTTGTATCGTAAAAGGCATGGGCATACCAGATATGTCTTGAAATAGACAGAAAAGCGACAATAAAACAATGAAAATACGAAAGTACAAGACACTTCAATACATTATGGTTTTGACATTTGCACAGGACATTTGACATGTTAATTTAGTATGGGCAAATCACGGAAGTAAACATTTCCTAGTTTTTGATTATACTGGGACTTTTTTGTAGCCAACCCAGGACAGTTCAAAATGCTCACGCTATATATACAGTGTGGAAACTACTTATGGAATAAATTCAGTAACTTCCAAACTAATGACATTTGTCGAAAACGCTGAAACAGTTCAATTTTTATTTTAAATTGCGCTAGTTTTAAATCACTGCACCTAATAGTGACGTCATCTTCTTGAGAGCTGTGACGTCATACGCATTTTTTTTTAATGGATTGCTATATTTTTTTATAAATTCGTAGATAGTACTATTAAATACCTTTTCAATGAACTAACACAAGTTAACTTTATTTTCAACAATTTTTGAGATTTTTACATTTAAAAAAAAAAACAACACGAAAAAACTGTGTGATGAAATTGATAGCACCTGACGGTAGTAGAATACATGAAAGATAGTAATTTTGCTTTGATCAAAAAAGAATAAATTAGTAAACTTTCACGTTTTTATAATTGTTGTTGTTGTGGTTGGAACGTAAAAATGTAAAAATCTCAAAAATTGTTGAAAATAAAGTTAACTTGTGTTAGTTCAATGAAAAGGTATTTAATAGTACTATCTACGAATTTATAAAAAAATATAGCAATCCATTAAAAAAAAATGCGTATGACGTCATAGTTCTCAAGAAGACGACGTCACTAATAGGTGCAGTGATTTAAAACTAGCGCAATTTAAAATAAAAATTGACCTGTTTCAGCGTTTTCGACAAATGTCATTAGTTTGGAAGTTACTGAATTTATTCCATAAGTGGTTTCCACACTGTATGTATATATATATACATACAGACAATTCCAAGTTCCGACATCGAACCGAGTAATACCCATGGTCGACCGTTAGAGGCAGACGGAACGTAGCGATGAGATCCCGCCGTCCGTCGCTTGCCTCGTACGGCAAATGAGGGCTCGTGCGACGGCCGACGCGAACGTCGACCGCCTAATAAAGTCACATTGTTTTGAGCCTTTCGACTCTCGGAACTCCTAAGGGTATCGTTGCCACCTTTGACTAGAAAGGATACGGCCTTAGAGGCGTTCAGGCATAATCCCACGGATGGTAGCTTCGCACCACCGCCCGCTCGAGCGAGTGCGTGAACCAAATGTCCGAACCTGCGGTTCCTCTCGTACTGAGCAGGATTACTATCGCAACGACTGGTCATCAGTAGGGTAAAACTAACCTGTCTCACGACGGTCAAATGTTAAGTAGCCTTTATTACAGTTTCCTCCTGAAGATGTTATTAGATTTATAACGAAATATTGAGGATTAAACAAAAGAGCACATAATAGCCTTTTATTGACCAATATAACCCGTAATTGCATTCTCATATATATATATATATATATATATATATATATATATATCCTACTATCATTAGCGCGTCCGTACATTGCAAAATTTCCATTCAATAGAGCGTCCGCCTACATAAAGCGCCCGTATATGGACGCTCTATGCACTTTCCATGTAAAACTTCGTTGACAGACTTACATGGTGATATAATGCTGTTTAACAAAATTTCGGAAGACGCTATTTTGTCGACAATATGCATGTAATATAACCATTTTGCGTATACTATTAGTTCAGGGTATTTCTACGCGAGGCGCTGCATCGCGTGCCGTATATTTTGAAATATACACATGTCTTTTATATTCTCGATAATCGAGCGTCCGGACAAGTTGGCAACGCGAACAGAATAATTCGTAAAGGACACTGGTCTTTATGGTAGATATGTATATACGTAAACTTGCATGTATCATAAACTAAGGTGTTTTTTTACTTTTTTTTTCGTAGTATAAAGAGGTATTGTGATGCCGAAAATTTTCGACCTCGAGATTTTTGCAGATGTCCACGTTTTGAAGTCCCCTGATTCCGAAAAAGTGGTTTTTCAAAAATGTCTGTGTGTCTGTCTCTCTCTGTGTGACCACGATAGCGGTCAAACCGCTATAGGTATCAATTCCAAATTTTGTATTTACAGGTATAATCTCCCTCTTGACATCTGATAAGATTTTCAGTAAAATCGACAGACCGGAAATAGTAGTTTACTTCAGTGAAAAAATCGAATAACTACAATACAATAACTACTAAGTTTAAACAAATTTATAAAGAATTCATTTGCACTTAAAATTAAAATTGAGAACAATTTTATTTAAAACATTTTTCAAAATTCCTATCGGAAGTAGGTCTTTTACTCCTATCGAATAGCGATTTTTTGGAAATATGTAGTAAATTATGCGTTCTATATATATATTTATCGAGAGTACAAATGTATTTAGTGCTAGATTTGCAATATTTTTTGTATATATGAAGTTTCAAATTTCGGACCGGAAGTAAGACTTTTACTCTTAGGGAGTAGCACTTTTTTTCGAATATCTTGCAAAGTATGTCTTCTATAGCGATTTATTAAGAGAATAGATGTACTTCGAATAGGATTTTGAATAAGTTTTGTATAAAAAAATTCTTAAGATTGTATAGTTTGAAACGCTCATACGTATAAGAAAGTCGTGTGGTGGCCACACCTCATTTTTTACTTTCTTATACGTAGTATAAGGAAGTATTGTGATGATGAAAATTTTCGACCTCGAGATTTTTGCAGATGTCCACGTTTTGAGGTCCCCTGATACCAAAAAAGTGGTTTTAAAAAATGTCTGTGTGTCTCTGTGTGTGTGTCTGTGTGTGTGTGACCACGATAGCGGTCAAACCGCTGTAGATATCAATTCCAAATTTTGTATTTACGAATATAATCTCCCTCTTGAGAACTGATTAGATTTTGAGCAAAATCGGCAGACCGGAAGTAGTAGTTTACTTCAGTGAAAAAATCGAATTTTGCAAATATTTCGTCAATTACTAAGTTTAAACAAATTTATAAAGAATTCAAATGTACTTAAAATTAAATTTGAGAAAAATTGTTTTAATAAAGTTTTTCGAAATTCCTACCGGAAGTAGGTCTTTTACTCTTATCGAAAATCAGTTTTTTGCGAATATCTCGCAAGTCATGCTTTCTAGGCAGGTACATTACGAGTATAAAAGTATTTAGAACATACTTTTAAATATCTTTTGTATAAAAAAAATTTCAAAATTTAGACCGGAAGTACCACTTTTACTCTTATCGAATAGCGATTTTTTGCAAATATGTCGTAAATTATGCATTCTATATATATTTATGAAGAGTACAAAAGTATTTAGAGTTGGATTTGGAATATTTTTTGTATAAATGAAATTTCAAAATTCGGACCGGAAGTAACACTTTCATACGTATAAGAAAGTCGTGTGGTGACCACACCTCATTTTTTACTTTCTTATACGTAGTATAAGGAAGTATTGTGATGATGAAAATTTTCGACCTCGAGATTTTTGCAGATGTCCACGTTTTGAGGTCCCCTGATACCAAAAAAGTGGTTTTTAAAAAATGTCTGTGTGTCTGTGTGTGTGTGACCACGATAGCGGTCAAACCGCTGTAGATATCAATTCCAAATTTTGTATTTACGAATATAATCTCCCTCTTGAGAACTGATTAGATTTTGAGCAAAATCGGCATACCGGAAGTAGTAGTTTACTTCAGTGAAAAAATCGAATTTTGCAAATATTTCGTCAATTACTAAGTTTAAACAAATTTATAAAGAATTCAAATGTACTCAAAATTAAATTTGAGAAAAATTGTTTTAATAAAGTTTTTCGAAATTCCTACCGGAAGTAGGTCTTTTACTCTTATCGAAAATCAGTTTTTTGCGAATATCTCGCAAGTCATGCTTTCTAGGCAGGTACATTACGAGTATAAAAGTATTTAGAACATACTTTTAAATATCTTTTGTATTAAAAAAATTTCAAAATTTAGACCGGAAGTACCACTTTTACTCTTATCGAATAGCGATTTTTTGCAAATATGTCGTAAATTATGCATTCTGTATATATTTATGAAGAGTACAAAAGTATTTAGAGTTGGATTTGGAATATTTTTTGTATAAATGAAATTTCAAAATTCGGACCGGAAGTAACACTTTCATACGTATAAGATAGTCGCGTGGTGGCCACACCTCATTTTTTGAATGGATATCAGCCATACACTAAAATAGTGAAATCGTTCGGAAAGTCGTACGATTACATTAAATTAATGTTCTCTAGATATTTTTAATATTTGTGTTAGAGCAAATATACATATTTCATAAAATTATTTTTTTATTTTTCTTGCATTCGCAAATATTTAGAACTAAGAAAAATATGTGTATTAAAAAAAATGGTGTAATTGTTTTAATATAAATTTAGGAAATGTTCCCTATCTATACTTAGACAATCACAGAAAATAAAGTAAGAATTTTTTATTTTGTTTTTTTAAATAATTTTTCGAAAAAACTTTTTTGCAATTGTCCAGGTTTTGAATTCCCCTTATACCGAAAAAGAGGTTTTAAAATCTCTCTTTCTCTCTCTGTGTGTGTGTGTGACCACGATAGCGGTCAAACCGCTGGTCAAACCGCTATAGCTATCAATTCCAAATTTTTTATTTACGTGTATAATATCACTCTGATTAGATTTTCAGTAAAATCGACAGATCGGAAGTAGTAGTAGTTCACTTCAGTGAAAAAATCGAATTATGCCAATATTTCGTCAATTACTAAGTTTAAACAAATTTACAAAGAATTCATATGTATTCATATGCATTCAAAATTAAATTTGAGAGGATTTTTATTATGAAAGGTTTTCGAAATATCTACCGGAAGTAGGTCTTTTACTCTTATCGTAAATCAGTTTTTTGCCAATATTTCGCATTTGTTTTTTAGACAAGTATGTTAGAAGTATGAAAGTATTTTTTTGTATAAAACAAATTCATAATTTGGACCGGAAGTAACACTTTTACTCTTAACGAATAGGGACTTTTTGCAAATATGTCGTAAATTATGTATTCTATATAAACTGACCGGCAAAAAAAACCGCCCACCTGAAATTTTTAGAATAATCAGCTCTACAATCATTTTAAGTTTCTATTGAGATTGAATCCAAGAACTATTCATTATATGTGCAAGATATGCAAAATTTTTCAAGTACTAAGGCAATTTTTGACAGAAGTAAATTTAATTTTAGTAAATAAGAAAAACAGTTTGAACATGATATCTCTCTCAACTTCTAAAAATAAAATTGGTAACTTTTAATTCTAATCTAATATCAATAATGTGTATATCCTCCGCGAGCTTCAATCAAAACACGTAATCGTTGCGGCGTTCATTTAATTAAATTTGTTATGTAGTCTTGCGAAATTTCCTCAATTTTTTTTCAAGTGCAAATGTAAGCTATTGAAGAGTTTCTGGTACAACTACGCCTCTGGAGTTGATCCCATAAATGTTCAATAGGATTCTGGACTACAAGCAGGGCAGTCGAATTTGCGAATTAAAAACTAAATAAATAAACTACATGTGCAAACAGAAAACGTGTATCAGATGGGTGGGTGGTTTTATTGCCTGTCAGTTTATAGTTCAAAAGTATTTGGAGCTGGATTTGATATTTTTTTTGTATACATGAAATTTTGGACCGGAAGTAACACTTTTACTATTAGGACCACTTTTTTCGAATATCTTGCAAAGTATGCGTTCTATAGAGATTTATTAAGAAAATAGAAGTACTTAGAATAGGATTTTCAATAATTTTTGAAGAAAAAAATTCTTAAAATAGTACAATTTGAAACGCTCATACGTATAAGAAAGTCGAGAGGTGGTCACACCTCATTTTTTTCTTGTATACAATACAATATACAATATTTAGTCTCACATTAAAAAATACTTATACATAAAATCTGAGAACTCTAATTATATACCTTAGCGAAGTGGTAAATTATTGTAATATTGTAAAGTAGATCATTTTCATATTAACTCTTTCATGGAATTTAGATGATGACTCAACAATATCAGAAAGTAAAGGACACATAAAATTTCGTAATTATCCAGGACTATCACTAGGAATATCTTTTTTCCACTCACCTTCTGAAATTATTTACTTTTCGACAGTTATCCAGTTCACAACATAATTGTGTTAATACCTATTTTGTTTTGGTTTAATTTGAAATTACGATCACAGATAGGCCATACAGATTAGTGCACTCCACAGACCGGTCGACCGGGCCTAAAATTTTATTGATGGTATATGTAAGTCCTAGTCGCCCAAATGAATCCCTAGTGAGCAACTTTTGATTGAACATTTAAAACGTATTGTTATATAAGGAAAGAGAGGTGGAGGTGTACCGGATTTGTTCGACAAGAATACCCGTGAAGCTCTTGACTTTTCAACACAATTAAGAGAAAATGTCTTCGAGAATAATAATATATACCTATTACCTCAATTGCATTAGGAAGAATTGTATAAGTGGATACCATAGCTTTTAAAAGCCCAAGTAAAATGCAACGCTTACGTCTACAAAACTATGAAAGCATCTGGCAAAAATATTCCCGATACTAAAAATGGGAAATGAAGGACTGGCGTTTTTATGGGTCACACGACCAAAGCACACCAGGAATGGTATAGATTGCCGGCAGACATCTATCAGACGGCCAAGGTCTCAAAGATATTATCACTTTCTCAAAATAACAATATTGATGAATTCAAAGAACCGGTGAAATGGCCCTCCCATAAGATGCGTAGTGGATCTTTATAATATTAGGATAAGCACGAGCAGTCTGGAAAAATTGTCCAGCGTTACACAAATATGTATCTCTTTCCAGTATATTACAATTTCTTATTTGCATTTACTCGTTCATCCGGCTAATGTATGCGATGATGAACAAATGTTATCATGTCTTTTTTCCGAATACTTTCTCTGCCACGCACTGACCAATAAATCTGCGCGACTTATAGGTCGAGGCTCCCCCCATCGGTCAGGACTCAGTCTGTGTACTGCACACACTTATACCAGCAAATATATTTTTATATTATACGTAAATTTTAGCTTTCCGCACTCCTTCTCCATATGAACTTTAACTATGCATACGTGCGCACAATATGCTGAAAAAGGGGTTACAAAGTTTTTTCTTCACGTATTAATATATAGATATAAATGTGCAATGTTCCCAGAAAACTACAATCTGACAAAAGCAATTTTATATTACGTAACAACAGTGCCTGTTTTTCTTATAAAATGTTAAAAATTTATATTTTCTTATTAGCGCATATTTTAAATTATTGAAAATTATAATTCTCACAATCGACACTGATATTATCAACTAGCAAAATTGAATTATAAAAATATCACCTTCGGTAAGATAGGTATGGATAGGAGGTTTGCGGACTTTTAGAACTAACAAACTGGTTCACAGCGGAGATATAAGTACGAATCATTTTTAAGGTCGCTGCGTTTCAATATTAGCACATCCTTTTCGGTTCACATCTAAGATTTTCGTTTTTCGAAGTTTTACTAGAAATAATGGATAGGTACCGCTATAATATCAATTCTGATACATTTTGAAGGTTCGGGGATATAACTGTTGGCGGATACAATGACCTTGAATTACCATAAATCAATGTATTGGTATTAGGCACACAATTTTCAGTTTTCTAAATGGTAAAAGCATCATTTAAATATCCGAATTTGTTCTGCCCTGATGTTTTTGTTTTATGACTCCAAGACAGTCTTTAAATTTTTTTTTGTATATATGAGTACGTAAAAGCACTTACATATTTTAACGTAAACTTTGCTCATATTATTAAAATCCTCAACACGTATAGTAATACAAATCACTGTGAAAAATAATAAGAATTTCTACAACTTAAATAATTAATAATCATAATAAAACTATGAATTTATTGCAGAATGAAACTTAATACCTAATTAATTCCGGCAAGTATTAAAATAATTGGAGACAAAATATGTACGTAAGTATACCAAATTTATTTGCTTTCTAGTTGACCAGGCATCGCTTCATATCGCTGGTCTTGGTGGACCGTGTAAAAGCCACATGCATATTAAACTCGTCAAATACCATATATTCTAGACAACCCGACATACAGCGTTCGATAATTTTCCTCAAGCAAAAAACCTCCCCTCAAAAACATATTTTTTCATTAAGGGTCCCCGCTAGTGAATCGGAAATGTAATATTGGTTGCATAGCACATAATTTAATAAGCCATGGATGTCCGAGTACCTATTACACATAGGGAATATACCGGGCTCTTTTTTTATCATTACACATAGCATTTTCCCTATGTGTAATGATAAAAAAAAAATGTCAATGCATTAGCGATATAGTCACTGTATAGTAGACAACCAGTTATACACTCGTATTTTGACAAGCAGGAACAGTGAGCTGTCATAAGATTTTTATCAGTCAATTTTCGTTAAACTTTTTATTAGAATTTTAAAATAAAAATTGAGTTTGTAGCAGAAACACTGTACGATACACGTGTTAAAATGTTATTTTATTTTGCTTATTTTAAATTGCTCCAGTTCCTAATCACCCTCGTGTCGCAAATCTTACTCGCAAAATAAAATAGCACTTTTAACAATTATATCGTAAATAACTAATTTTGTACAATTTTTCTTACATTTTTAAAATTCGAAATAATATCACGTCGTCAACATCATAATTGCTACATTAAGGATTTCCCGCCATTTCCCACTGGCCGAGTAACGTTGATACAAATAAAATAATATTCTGGAGATCCGTTTCTCTTACTTCTACCCTTCTACCATAAATGATTTGTACGGAAAAATTAAACTTTGCAGCGTACATAAAACCTTTTACATTTATTACGAAACTGTTAAAATTTAGCGCGAAAGTATTTGATTCTGCAATAATACTTGTACTGGTAACACTGGGCGATACAGAACAAAATAAAGCTTAGAAGAATTAGGTTATGTTTTTAATAAAGAAAATGCAGAACATCACTTGGAACAAAATAATTAGTTTATTATAACAATTAAACGAACTTAAATGTGAAGTCTAATATAACAAGTTCTCGAAATGTCCACCTTGTCTTTCAAGGCAATAAGCAAGGCGATCTTGAAAGCAACGAAGTGTATTTCTAATAAATTCTGGCCTTATTCCATTACATGCAGTACGTATACGCTCTTTTAGGTCATTCAAGTTGCGTATTCGTACATTGTTGTAAATTTTACTTTTTAGGTAACCCCAAAGAAAATAGTCATTTGGAGATAAATCAGCTGATCTTGGAGGCCATAGTATGGGACCAAATCTACCAATCCACCGTCTTTGAAATAAGTTATTTAAAAAATTCCTGATAGCGTTAGTAGAATGTGGCGGGGCCCCATCCATTTGGAACCAGGGTTCAGCAACATTCATCATCTCAATTGATGGAATGATATGGTCTCTCAACAAATTCAAATATTTCACTGCAGTGAGGTTACCGTCAATAAAAAATGGGCCAATAAGTCTATCGCTAGAGGTGGTCACACCTCATTTTTTTCTTGTATACAATACAATATACAATATTTAGTCTCACATTAAAAAATACTTCTACATAAAATCTGAGAACTCTAATTATATACCTACGCGAAGTGGTAAATTATTGTAATATTGTAAAGTAGATCATTTTCATATTAACTCTTTCATGGAATTTAGATGATGACTCAACAATATCAGAAAGTAAAGGACACATAAAATTTCGTAATTATCCAGGACTATCACTAGGAATATCTTTTTTCCACTCACCTTCTTAAATTATTTACTTTTCGACAGTTATCCAGTTCACAACATAATTGTGTTAATACCTATTTTGTTTTGGTTTAATTTGAAATTACGATCACAGATAGGCCATACAGATTAGTGCACTCCACAGACCGGTCGACCGGGCCTAAAATTTTATTGATGGTATATTATACATACTAAAAGCGAGCGGCCGTTTCGTGTTAATTTCTTGAGAAAAGACGGCTTAACCGCATCACCATGGTTACGGATCGGACGGCTCAAAATCGACTTGAAATTGGTGAATTTAGGCGCAGTACTCGTCCCTGGATACGCGGAATTAAAGGCCGTCTCGGCGCGTGTACGTACCGGTGACATTAAACTAACCATCGACGGAGAGATTTTCCTTTTTTTCGGTGCGCGTGCAGAGATATCCGCCGTCCGAGAGAGGAGCGTGCAAAACTCGTCGTTCGGGCGTGGCGAACAAATTCTGACAAACGGCGCGGCGGATGGAAAATTCACGTGAAACACGTTGAAAATCGCTAGAAACGTCAAACTGACAGGCAAACTGAGTGGTATCCGCATATTTACCTTTAAGCGTGAAATACGAAATTTTGAAGGTCGCGAGGGTCCAACAGGACCCGGGGACTTAACGAACCGACTTCTGGGGACCTTCTACATGCTTATTTCGAGTCGACGGTCGCACGCAACCAAGGGCATGAACACTTTGAAGTTCGTTTGCGGGTGGATTTTGTGAGAAAAATGGCCGATTCAATATGCACAGATATCAATGCATTCCGGACGGGCGAAAAATAAAATCAGATTCTCACGTGCACTGCCGGTCAATATGTTACGGTCCGGCGAATGTTCGGCATGTCCACACAATACATAGCGGGACCGCGTATGTATTCTCTATACAGGTGTTGTCGAGTAATATTTTGAATTAAAATACGTAAATTTCAGAATGCGTATTTCCTCAAAGGGGAAAAGGAGGAGGATTGCTTTCGACATTTATGTGCCCCTACGAAATAATTTTATTGAAACGATTACGTGCACGGTGGGCGGAGTTGGCTGAAATCAATTTCTCTCTATTCTGATTAAAAGTAAAAAAAAAATGGCCGAAGATTTTTTGAAAATTGACGTATGAATGCGAAATTTTAGATACGGGTATGTCTGCGGACGCCGATCACCAATCCATAGTCAAAATGTCAAAAAAAAAAAAAATGGCGGAATTTTTTTGAAAATTGACGTATGAATGTGAAATTTTAGATACGGCGCTGTGTGCGGATGCCGATCACAAATCCAAAGTCAAAATGTCAAAAAAAACAAAATGGCGGAAGTTTTTTTGAAAATTGACGTATGAATGTGAAATTTTAGATGCGGGGTTGCCTTAGGTCGCCGATCACGAATCCAAAGTCAAAATGTCAAAAAAAAACAAAATGGCGGAAGTTTTTTTGAAAATTGACGTATGAATGTGAAATTTTAGATGCGGGGTTGTCTTAGGTCGCCGATCACGAATCCAAAGTCAAAATGTCAAAAAAAAACAAAATGGCGGAAGTTTTTTTTGAGAATTGGCGTATGAATGTGAAATTTTAGATACGGGGGTGTCTCAGGTCGCCGATCATGAATCCAAAGTCAAAATGTCAAAAAAAAAAAAAAATGGCGGAAGTTTTTTTGAAATTTGACGTATGAATGTGAAATTTTAGATGCGGGGTTGTCTCAGGTCGCCGATCACGAATCCAAAGTCAAAATGTCAAAAAAAATAAAATGGCGGAAGTTTTTTTGAAAATTGACGTATGAATGTGAAATTTTAGATACGGGGGTGTCTCAGGTCGCCGATCACGAATCCAAAGTCAAAATGTCAAAAAAAAACAAAATGGCGGAAGTTTTTTTGAAAATTGACGTATGAATGTGAAATTTTAGATACGGGGTGCCTCAGGTCGCCGATTACGAATCCAAAGTCAAAATGTCAAAAAAAAACAAAATGGCGGAAGTGTTTTTGTAAATTGACGTATGAATGTGAAATTTTAGACGCGGGGTTGTCTCAGGTCGCCGATCACGAATCCAAAGTCAAAATGTCAAAAAAACAACATGGCAAATGTAATATGGCGGAAAGGTTCGTCGAAAAGTGCTTGGATCTGAGCACATTCTTCCTTGGTAACTTTAACATGTTTTATGTTTAACATTAAATTATCCTTCTCGCTCTTCGGTGTCCAGTGTAACGGTTTGTGTAAAGAAGTAAAGAAAAGTTCTAAATAACATATACGATTGACATCACTAAATTTATGTGTATACAGGAGTGGTTCAAAAGTTTATAAAATCGGATTTTCTAAAAAGCGTCATGAAAGTGATCGCGTTCTACGGGAAACGGTAATTGCAGACAAATTTGTGTTGCTTGGATGACAAACTTCAAAAGGTTGTTATGATTAATGTCAAAAGGTGTATTTATAAGTCTCGAAATGGTATGTGTAGGTAGGATACTTGACAGGTAAAATTTTGCAATATCTCAAATTTAATGCCCTTAAATTATTGGCGCATGTTTCTTTAAAGTTGACATAATATTTGAATGTAACCTTCCACATTAAAACGCCCTAACAATTACAACGGCAAATTTAGACGTATTTTTAATTATTTATATTATTGCACTGTATTAGTTGATTAAGTTCAATTAAGGGCCGGTTTTTCCAATTTCGATTAAAATGCCGATTAGCGTACTCATTAAATAAATTCGGGATAGTACGTTTTTGCAAAAACCGGTTGGCGCTAATCATTGATTAAGAAAGTTATTACATGAAGATATTTTAACCGGTGTTTTACCAAACCTGATAAAATATTAAACAGTAATTGGGATTACTTACACGTGCGCATAACCTAGGAGATTTGGATTTTTATTAGTATTGACTGCGATTATGTTTTCTTGTGCATTTGTAAATAATAATTATTTTTATTAGTGATTTAGTAATTGTATTGCTTCTTCAATACATGAAATTAACAGTATACTTAAAATAAAAACATAATATTGAATATGTGTAACTTTTGGCTCTCTACGGAAATATTTGTGTTTTGGAAGCTTTGTAATTCTGTTACATTTCCGGGACTTTATCTCAGTTGCTAAAAATTCTAAGTATTTGTAAAAATTTATAATTTTAGATGAATATATTTTAGACTCACTCTGATATGCCATTAACATATTAAAACTACATTTACAGGTTACATGTGAAATTGAAAACATTGAAGAAATTCTACAGAAGCTGGCAGGTGCTTATGCAAACACTGGATAAAGTACTCTCGATTTAATTGGGTTCGGATGAATAGTGTGTTCGTTAACGTGTAGTTAAATTTTAAAGTAATAATTATAATTGGCACTACAAAGATCGCACCGATTCCTCCAGAACATAACATTTTGTAAGTCAAAATTATGGAAACACGGTTTTCTCAATCAACCCTCTTTGATTTAGGAAATTTAGACAAAGAACCTGTTAAAACGTATAGTTTTTAGTAAACAGTTGGGATATGATCTTTCAATCAAAGTTTCTGGCCTTATTCATCCTACAGAAATTTGGTGCGAATTAAATTGTCTGAAATATGGCAGTTGAAATTGCAATATCTTATACTGTTAGAATATAATTGATAATACAGTTTATGACCGCAGATGCAAGTCTTTTCTTTTTCAACAAACTGCCCCTATAGTTCAGTCGCTCACTCAACCGACATGCGCTACTAAATTAAAATGACGTCAAATTTTAGATGTTGCAAAATTTTACCTGTCATGTAATATAACCTACAAAATACATTTCAGGACTGTCATAAATAATAATATTTGTACACCTTTTGACATTTGTTATAATTGTCATCTAAACATTTTCAAACAGTACAGCCAAATGGTACGTAAAATATAGGTGTAGGAAAGTAATATTTAATACCTTTATTTATAATATTTAATTTGTAACTGGCTTTCATGTAATACTATTTTACTATGGGAAGGTATACATCCAGAAATATTGATTAATTACTTTAAATTTATCATTTTGAAATTGTTCCGGCCAATCGAAATTTGTAGTGGTATTGAATAGTCGTCTTTCGTTCGTACTTTTGCCGAGTCCGTTGCCAAGACGACTCGAATGTATTTTCATAACTTTCTTTCTGTGACGGGAAAAAAAGTTGACATTTTATCCTTCTTGACAGGTAATAAAATGTCACTTTATATGCCAGGGAAAAAAGTGCTCACTTTTTGCCCGCTTAAATTGACAGATATTTGATTATTTTACAGGTTTCCATTAGCAACGCAGGTGTGATGTCACTTGAAATGTCACATCGATTGATTTTCTGACTTTAATATATAGTATTTACGTGTTTTTTTCAATATTAAATCGTCGTTTTTCCCATCACAGGAAAAAATAGTGTATTATACACGGGAAAAAATTAGATTTTTAAATCTAATACTTTTTTCCCTTGTATAATAAATAACTATTTTTCTGTGACGGGAAAAGTTTGATATTTTATCTTTCTTAACAGGTAACAAAATGTCACTTTATAAGCCGAGAAAAAAGTACTCATTTTTTCCCCGGGAAAAAAATGAGTACTTTTATTCCGGATATGTAAGAACATGGACGTTTAATTTTAATATATTTTATTATACAAAAAGTTGCATTTACTTATGTATGCCAATAGCACCGTCTCCGTGAAAGAACAGCATTTCTTTTTCATCTTCCAATCAAAATAACTAAAAATCAACCTAAGTTCGCAACCAAACTCAAAATTAAATTGACAAATATTTGAATACTTTACAAATTTCCTTAGCAACGCAGGTGTAATGCTGCTATAAGTACAACAGCCTACCAATGTAAAACTTCAAATGTCACATCGATTGATTTTCTGAGTCTCTTTTATCATTATTAAATCGTCGCTTTTCTGTCACAGAAAAAAATAGTGTATTATACACGGGAAAAAACATTAGATTTTAGCTCTCGGTATTTTGTCATTATCTCGAGCTAAAATCTAATACTTCTTTCCCTTAACTTTTTTTACAGGTCATATGTAATAATAGAAAATATAAGGAACATATATAAATGCAATGTTATGAGACTCAAAGTAACTTTTGCCGTTTACACGTCCTTGCTTGAATTTCTTCAGGTTGACATTTTCGAATTTTGGAGATAGGAGATACCAATAATTTAGAAAATATAAAAGTAACATAAGTACGAGCAGATATAAATATTAATCTAATTGTGACGTATATAAAAGACTATATATAAAATAACTAAAAATTGATTTTAAAAAAAGGTGAAAAGAACATTAAATTTATGGTGAAAACGAGATTCATTAGGAGG
The DNA here is from genome assembly GCA_963170755.1 of Amphimallon solstitiale. Taxonomy (NCBI): domain Eukaryota; kingdom Metazoa; phylum Arthropoda; class Insecta; order Coleoptera; family Scarabaeidae; genus Amphimallon; species Amphimallon solstitiale. Next base: position 133,088,235 of record OY720675.1, on the reverse strand, counting down.
TGAATGATTGGCACGTGGTCATTAAAAACGCACAATTTCCTTATGTATCACGCAGCCACCCTTGATCACTAATGCTACATGCTCACGTACAATATGTCGTAATTTTAATGTGTTAGTCAGTGACTTGATTTCTAATCACAGCAGAACTAGACACATTAATATCTCACGTCACGACCACCAAAATAATCTCTGCCCAAAATCACTAAAAATTTATTTGGTGCTAAATTAAAAAAACATTCATATGTCATAGTACGACCACCAATATAAACTCTTTACATGCCATTCAAGCGGGTTCAATCTACTCCTAAGGCACTAAAAAAATGATTACTGTTGAACTGCTTTACTTATCGAATTATAGCCACAGCTTAGTTGAGAAACATTTATATCTCACATCAAAAACTAAAATGCTTATCTACTACTAACCATAACAGAAGTAGAGAAACATTTATATTTCACATTACAACCACCAAAATAATCGCCTGCACGCCGTTCAAGGGAGTGCAATCTACCCCTAAGCACTACAAAAATTATTATCGATAAACTAATATGTTTATTGTATTTTAACCATAGCTGAAATAGGCATATGGGGGGTTATTGGGGTCGCTGATCACAAATTTAAATTCAACATTTCAAAAAACAAAATTTGGTTGGTATAAAGAGGGTTTTAGGGTCGCTGTACACAAATCCGAAGTCGAAATTACAAAAAGAAATGTTGAGTTAAATATGGACAACATCTATAGAAACATAAATTCATTCCGATTGACAATACTAACACTGATCTGTTTACATCTTAATAAAGGGTGACTGCTATGTACACATCGAAATATCTAATAGTAACTATCATTTGCTAGAAATACTACAGGGCCTAGGAAGTATGCATCCATTAGGGCATTGCATACAGGTATTTTACTAATTAGAATTACTACTAGCATATACTACGGCAATTTTATTTTGCTAATCATTACTGCATTTAGGAATCCAAACAAACACTATGGACAAGCAGAGCAACTGAAACTCTTACTTCGCTGACAAGAATAAAGTATACCTGATTAGGTTTGCATGTTAAATTTCATTCAATTTCCAATAAATTATATATTGCAATACCTACCACTAATATTATTGACTGGTCACCTTCTTCATAAATTGCTATAAAAACTGTGAGTATCTTTTTTATTACTGCAATTAAAAGAGCAAACTACTGTTGGTATTTCACAATCACTTATCTACGACGCTATAATTTAAATAAAATATACAATTGGCTTCACAAAATTTATGTATGTACAGAGGTGTTTCAAAAGTTTATAAAAGTGAACATTCTCATGCCAGTGATCGCCTTTTACAGGAAAGGCGCTTCAATAGGGCTTCAATTTAAAACTTGGGCTTTCTACTTTTATTATTATTTTGTGCTCTTTTATTGACGATAGTGGATTTCGAAAAGGTTGAAAGGCTTTTACACTCTCGCATCGAAATAGTATTGTAAACTGTCTTAATAAAAATGTTGCACTTATTGAGGTCATTGTGTCTTTGGATACTTTAAAATGACTTATGTTTAACATTAAATTTCCTTTCTCGCTCTTGAGTGTGTACCGGTTTGTGTAAAAAACAATTCGAGAAGAATTTTAAATAAAATATACAATTGGCTTCACAAAATTTATGTATGTACATGGGTGTTTCAAAAGTTTATAAAAGTGGACATTCTAAAAAGCGTCATGCCAGTGATAGCCTTTTACAGGAGAGGCGCTTTAATAGGGCTTACATTTAAAACTTGGGCTTTCTACTTTTATTATTGTTTTGTGCTCTTTTATTAACAATAGTGTATTTCGAAAAGGTTGCAAAGCCTTTACACTTTCGCATCACAATAGAATTGTAAACTTTCTTAATAAAAATGTTGCGCTTTTTGATCTTATTGTGTCTTTGGATATTTTAACATAAACTACCTTTCTCGCTCTTGAGTGTGTACCGGTTTGTTTAAAAAGCAATTCGAAAAGAATTTTAAATAAAATATACAATTGGCTTCACAAAATTAATGTATGTTCAGTGGTGCTTCAAAAGTTTATAAAAGTGGACATTCTAAAAATCGTCATGCCAGTGATCGCTTTTTACAGGAAAGGCGCTTCAATAGGGCTTCAATTTAAAACTTGGGCTTTTTACTTTTATTATTATTTTGTGCTCTTTTATTAACGATAGTGGATTTCGAAAAGGTTGACAGGCTTTTACACTTTCGGATCAAAATAGTATTGTAAACTTTCTTAATAAAAATGTTGCGCTTTTTTATCTTATTGTGTCGTTGTAACATTAAATTACCTTTCTCGCTCTTGAGTGTGTACCGATTTGTGTCAAAAACAGTTCGAGACGAATTTTAAACAAAATATCCTATTGGCTTAACAAAATATATATGTATAAAGGGGTGCTTCAAAAGTTTATAATAGTGGATATTTTAAAAAGCGTCATACCAGTGATCGCCTTTTACAGGAAAGGCGCTTCAATAGGGCTTCAATTTAAAACTTGGGCTTTTTATTTTTATTATTATTTTGTGCTCTTTTATTAACGATAGTGGATTTCGAAAAGGTTGTGAGGCTTTTACACTTTCACATCTAAATAGTATTGTAAACTGTCTTAATAAAAATGTTGCGCTTTTTGAGCTCATTGTGTCTTTGGATACTTTAACATGACTTATGTTTAACATTAAGTTACCTTTCTCGCTCTTGAGTGTGTACCGGTTTGTATAAAAACAATTCGAGAAGAATTTTAAATAAAATATACAATTGGCGTTTCAATATTTATGTATGTACAGGGGTGCTTCAAAAGTTTATAAAATTGGACATTCTAAAAAGTGTCATGAAATTGATCGCTTTTTACAGAAAAGGCGCTTTAATAGGGCTTACATTTAAAACTTGGGGTTTCTACTTTTATTATTATTTTGTGCTCTTTTATTAACGGTAGTGGATTTCGAGAAGGTTGAAAAGCTTTTACACTTTCGCATCAAAATAGTATTGTAAATTGTCTTGATGAAAATGTTGCGCTTTTTGTGCTCATTGTATCTTTGAATACTTTAACATTAAATTACCTTTCTCGCTCTTGAGTGTGTACCGGTTTGTGTCAAAAACAGTTCGAGAAGAATTTTAAGTAAAATATCCTATTGGCTTAACAAAATGTATGTGTATACAGAGGTGTTTCAAACGTTCATAAAAGTGGACATTCTAAAAAGCGTCATGCCAGTGATCGCCTTTTACAAGAAAGGCGCTTCAATAGGGCTTACATTTAAAACTTGGGCTTTTTACTTTTATTATTATTTTGTGCTCCTTTATTAACTTTAGTGGATTTTGAAAAGGTTGACAAGCTTTTATACTTTCACATCAAAATAGTATTGTAAACTGTCTTAATGAACAGGTTGGGCTTTTTGATCTCATTGTGTCTTTGGATACCCTAACATGACTTATGTTTAAAATTAAATTACTTTTCTCGCTCTTGATTGTGTACCGGTTTGTGTTAAAAACAGTTCGAGAGGAATTTTAAATAAAACGTCCTATTGGCTTAACAAAATATTTGAATATACAGGGGTACTTAAAAGGTGTATAAAAGTGGACATTCTAACAAGCGTCATGCCAGTGATCGCTTTTTACAGGACAGGCGCTTCAATTTAATACTTGGGCTTTTTACTTTACTAACGATAGTGGATTTCAAACAGATTGACAGGCTTTTAGACTATCACATCAAAATAGTATTGTACACTGTCTTAATAAAAATGTTACGCTTTTTGATCTCATTATGTCTTTGGATACTTTAACATGACTTATGTTTAACATTAAATTACCTTTCTCGCTCTTGAGTGTGTACCGATTTATGTCAAAAACAGTTCGAGAAACATTTTAAATAAAATATGCTATTGGCTTAACAAAATATATGTATATACATGGGTGCTTCAAAAGTTTATAAAAGTGGACATTTTAAAAAGCGTTTTTTATAGGAAAGGCGCTGCAATAGGGCTAAAATTTAAAACTTGGGCTTCTTACTTTTATTATCATTTTGTGCTTTTTTCTTAACAACAGTAGACTTCGAAAAGGTTGACATGCTTTTCCACTATCACATCAAAATAGTATTGTAAACTGTCTCGATTAAAATGTTGTGCTCTTTGAGCTCATTGTTTCTTTGGATACATTAACATGACTTATGTTTAACATAAATTTTCCTTTCTCACTCTTGAATGTGTACCAGTTTGTGTAAAAAACCGTTCGAGAAGAATTTTGAAGAAAATATACTATTGACTTCACGAAATATATGTATATACAGGGGTGCGTCAAAATTTAATAAAATCGGACATTCTAAAAGGCGTCATGACAGTGATTGCTTTTTACAGAAAACTATAAAAAAGCTGTAAGCGGACGCGAAAAAGCGATTCCAACTAAAAGAGATTGGCGGACCCACTGTAAGCGGAGGACCCGCTGTAAGCGGAGGACCCGCTGTAAGCGGACGTAAGAGCTAGTTATATATACTAAAAGCCAATTGTCTCGCTCTTTTTAACACGAACGATTAAAACGGCAAAGCTATACCCCAAAATTGACGAATTGGGGAGACAGTTTTCTGAGAACCTGGCGCATCTACGGTGGGAACGAAAGTGTCACGCGACGGGGACCACGGTCCCACGTGCCTTAGGCCATTTTTCACGTCTCCGACGAGAGAACGAGGGCCCGAAAGGAGTTTTTGAAAATTTTAGAACGTGCAGAAAAAGAGTATGAATCATAGTATTTTGCCATAAGGCCTACGTGTAAAATAAAAAATATGGACTAGGTTCGATTTTAAAATGGCGATGGATCGATACAGATGACCGTGACACATCAAACTTCGGATAAGGTTAAGTTAAACGCACGAAAAATTCAATTTCAGGTTATAAATTATCAAAACCGTCAAATCAGTTTGAGTTCGCGATATGGCATTTGCCGGGAAACGTCAAAATTGGCGGAAAGCACCAGTCGTGCAATACACACATATAATGACTATCTATTCACGTTTATCGATCGGTTGTCAAGTTTAAATGTCAGAAGGCCGACAAATAAAGGGATTATGAAGGAAATGTGGTACCTTTCAGATACGTATTAGTGTTATTATTATCAATTGTTACTATTTCTTTTCTATTTATGAATATATGAACAATGCCGACGGATATGATAAAATAAACTTAAAGTGTATTATCGCACGTAAGTACAGTGACAAATATAACGATCTTTCTATATTTTATTAAGATATATTAAATACAAATTATATATGTCATCGAAATGTCGTCACTTCTCGCGAAAGAAGTACCGAAGCAAGCCTAAATAAAGAATCATCTGAGCTTTCTTTATTTGTCAGATGTGTCCGAAACACTTCGAAATAACATAAATACATCAAACATGTAAAATTCCCATAAGCATTTATGTAATTTCGTTTATCAATTCAGTTATAAAAGCAAGCATTTAAAGTATGCGACTATGCGGGTTGGCACAAATTTTTGATTGGGTTTTACAAAGTACATATATATACTATTAAAGCGTAATATGAAAATTAATTAATTCTTTCGATGACCTGTAAGTTTAAAACATGTTTTGTTAAAGTTCATCATGTTATGTTGTTAATTTCATTTGACAATTGGAAAGACAATTTGGTTAAGCACTGTCCGTGTGACATTTCTATCTCACAAGTTTATATGTGAACGAATACACTACAACGAAGTATTGTCACGATGACAGGTGTAACGACAATTTGGTTAAACATCAACTTTTCATTGTCGTATAAGTGTCACGACGACAGTCTGTCAAAAAATTTGAAGTATACACTATTTTTATCGTAAACTTGACACAAGTCATGGTAGTACCAATTTTATAGAACGAATAACACGAAACAACATTTAAATGCCGAACCGTCTTGGTTCTTTTTTTTTTGTCTGTCGACGTTCACCTTGGCCTAGATGCACACAATTAGACAATTAGACTTAGCAATCAGTAAAAACATTAACAAAACCATAAAGATAGAAACTGAAAGTGTCATGAGTTCTGATCACAATCCAATTATAATAACTTGGAACGAAGACATAACCGAAAGAACATATCACACCTTCAAGACAGACTGGGCCGGCTACAAAACAGAACTAGAACAAACCATCACTGCAGTTCCTAAAATACAAAACACTGCAGAATTAGAACAGAACATAAAATCACTACAAGATAAAATAACAAACGCTGTTAAAAATAATACCATCAAAATAGAAAGGATATATAAATCAGGTAGTCTACCACATCATATTAAAGAACTAATAAAGGAAAAGAACAGAGCTAGGAGAAGACAAAACTATACTAAACAACCTTCAACATCAAGTACATAAGGAATTACTGGAACTGAAAAATGTAGAATGGCAAAGAACACTCGAAGAAATAGGTGCAGACCCCTCTAAGACATGGAAAATAATCAAGGCAATCAAACGAGAACAAATACAAATCCCACCACTTCAATTCAATAACTCCACACAAGTCACAGCAGAAGAAAAAGCAGAAGCTCTAGCGGTATCACTAGAAGAGCAATTCACTCCCAACTGGGATGAAGTAGACATGCAACACGTAGTGCAGATTCACAAAGTAGTAAGCAGAAAAATACGTGAACCCCACTCCCCTAGCAACGACCCAGTCACAGCCGAGAACCTAAAAGCAATCCTTAAAGCATTAAATCCCAAAAAAGCTCCTGGTATAGACAACATCACCAACAGATCACTACAAAACCTCCCACCAAAAGCAATAATGTCAATTCTAGCAATAGCAAACTCCGTTATCAGACTCCAAACATTCCCAAAGATATAGAAACATGCCAAAGTAATAGTTATACCTAAACCAGGAAAACCAAAAACAATACCAAGCAGCTACAGGCCCATAAGCCTGTTACCATCCATTAGCTAAGTGATAGAAAAAATAACCCTACAGAAGATAAAGTACCACTCTGACAATCAAGACATAATATCAGAAGATCAACATGGGTTTAGAGAAGAACATTCAACGATAACACAACTTTCAAGAGTCACTGAGATTATCCAAGAAGGATTCAACAAAAATCAAGTGACAGCAGCTGTATTTCTCGACATAGCAAAGGCATTTGATAAAGTTTGGAGGCAGGGACTCATACATAAAATGATAATACACAATTACCCCACACACATCATAAAAATCACGAACAGTTTTCTCCAAGGACGCTGCTTTCAAGTTAGCATCCAGAACACACTTTCCTCAATAAAACATCCAACAGCGGGAGTCCCCCAGGGCTCATGCCTGTCACCTCACCTATATACAATATTTACAGCCGACATACCAGTATCAAATCCTACAAGATATTTAAATACGGCCACCTTTGCAGATGATACGGCACTGCTCTCAACATCAAGATGTCCGACGAACGCGGTACAGGAACTCCAAACGCACCTAGACAACACGTTAAAATGGATCAAACAATGGAGGACAACAATAAACGAAGACAAATCCCAAGCAATAGTCTTTCATAGGAATCGGAAAACAACAGACAACGAAATAACCATCAACAACAACACTATACCATGGAGTAGAAAAATTAAATACCTGGGAATATACCCGGATATAAAGCTCAATTATAACACACACATAGCAAAAACGATAACCTAAACCAAACAAAAAAGATGTCAACTATGGCCTCTTATAGGCAGAAAAAGCCAGCTGAACACGAACAACAAAATTCTACTTTACAAACAAGTATTAGGTCCAATATTCACATATGCATGCCCAATATGGGTACATATGTGCAAGACCAACATCAAAAAACTGCAAATAATACAAAACACCAGTCTTAGAATGATACTAAATGCTCCATGGTATATGAGAAATAATCAAATAATGAATGAAACAAATACCCCAACCATTATTGACTACATCAAGGAAAGAGCGCTCAGTTTCTATAACCAGATGGAAAACCACTCAAATCAAAATCTTAAAAGAGCACTTGCATATGATGGAAATGAAAATTTCAAACACAAAAGACCTAAAATGGTTCTACTTTAATTCTTAATCAAAATAAAGATAAACAATAGCTAATCAAATTCAACTTCAACAATTCAAGATTCACCGCACTCAGATGAAGAGTAAAAGACTAAATAGTCTAACTCAAAGCCACAATAAAGAAGAAGAAGAAGAAGATGCACACAATTGATACAAAACCTGAATGTCAACAAAATTTTTCTAAATATCAGCGTTCAGTAAATTGTATAGAAATGTTGTTCGCTTTGTGGGCAAAGTCTTAATAAATAAATTCATTTGCCACTAATTATAAATGTCTCAATAATATTTAATTTATTTCTAAGAGACATTTTGCTTAATATGCGTCTTCATTCATAAACAAGAAGAAACTGAACTGCGGTTGTAATTACTCTACATTGTCGGTCATTCGGGTACAGTTTCCAATATCGTAGTTTTAAAAATTAAAGCAAAGGCGCGATTAATAACATTTAACGTCTACTGAAAGAAATATTATAACCGTTAATATTTACATTTTATTGCATTATCAATTATTATTATTATTACTATTGTATCGGTCATTTATCGTATCTTTAATGTCTTGGACACATCTCTGTCATCTTTCTACATACAAATATACATACTGCATCTTTAATTTACATTTAGAGTAGCTTATGATATCAATATTAATTTGGGAATACTGTGCTACAGTAATGTTTTTCATTTTGACTACTGTCATAGTTAAGTCAATTTATTGAAAAGTTCCACAGTGTTTTCAAATTAATATTGAAATCGTAGGTTATTCTAAAAAAAAAATTAATTGAAGGCACGGTATGTCTACAATGACATTCAATATGACAATTCATTCTCGCAATAGATCGAACTGTCACCACGATGACAGTTTGCAAGAAAATTTAACGTATGGGCAACGTTTATCATAAAACTTGAGACAAATAGAGTTAGAGTACTACCAAATTTAAAAAACAAAGAAATTTATATATGATACAACAAATCTTGATCATACAACCATCTTAGGTTTACCTGTTCGGCCTACTTACATTCAACTTAGACTAGGTGCACACGCATTATATCAAACTTGAATGTCAACGAAATGTTCCAAATAATCAGCTTTCAGTAAATTCTATAGAAATGTTAACCATTTTATGGGAAATTTTTTAGTTAATAAATCCATTTGTTTATAATTATAGATGCCACAATAATGTATAATTAATTTCTAGAGATATTTCATTTAATTTGCATCTTCATTCATAAACTAATTAAAAGAAAATTTATAACCGTTAAAATTCAAGTGCCTCTGCGACTGGCAGTAGTCACGTTCCAAAGAAGCAATTCAAACTCGAAGAGTTTCATGGAATAACAAAAAGAGCAACTATTCTATTAAATTAATGTGTCCTAAATAAAAAAAAAGGGGGGGAAAGAGTAAATTGAATAATCAGCACTTGATGACTTATATCGACATTTTATGGCAAACATTATGGAGCACTGATGAGCTTGATTATTTGCAACGAACGTCATATAAATTTATTTCTATTGACTATTGTCCCGGAAGCCCTACGTTAATTGTAATTCAAAGAAACGAATACATCATGCTGATCAAAATTGGTGAACATAGTATATTATTAAACTAAAATTAAGTAACAGTTAAAGGGTGTAGCCATCTTTACTCATCTATTATTATTTTAACACCGATATATTTAACTAGAGCATACGCGAAATGTTGGTCAACTCAACATTCACGTTAGGTGGCTTAAATGTTACAGGAAACGCCAGAATTGTCAGAAAAAGTCCATCTGACTTTTGATTAATGTTGGCAATTTTACAAAAATTTAATTGCAGGTTATAAAACGTCAAAACGATCAATCGATTTCAGTTCGTGATGAAATATGAACTGCTTTCATGATGACAATTATTTCAAAAGAAAAGGTTAAACACCCTGACATCTGTCTGATATTTCATGGTTCATGTTTTTAAGCTTCATCGATATTTATTGTAGACCTTGACACAAAAAGATATGAAATCACAAATTTTATACAGCGAAATGACTAAAATATTAATGAGAAAAGTGCTATCAGATCCATTTTAGTTTTGCCTATATACCGTGCCTTCAAATACTTTCCGCATTAGAGACGGCCATGCTTTTTTTTTAATGGTTGGTGACAGTGCATAATTTTAATAGTTTGGTTATGTCATATAAATAATAATAGGCGTCTATAATTTGAATTTAAGTATGACAACTGTCAGAATTTGAAGTTTTCAAAAAATTAGCATGTACGCCAACATTGATTACTTACAAACTTCAAAAACAGCCTACTCTAATGCGGAAAGTATTTGACGGCACGGTATTAGACAATTACCTTAAAATATGATTTATATTATTATTACTAGGTGACAGACGAATCAAATTCCAATGTAATGACAATTGTTTTGTAACTATTCAATTTACTAAAGTAAATATTCCAGTCTAATTCAACAATTACTTCTACTAAATAGTTTGATTGTCAGTAGAAAGTTTGAAGTATGGGCAGCGTTCAATCATTTAATGCGATATGTTTGAAAATACACCATTAAATCAAATTGTTAATCAAACATTCTGATGATGGTTGATGATGATCGTGTCCCAGGCTGGTGGCTCTTATTTCGATGGATTGGTTGTAATCATGAACTACCTTTTTGTGTTATTTTTCCTTAAATACTTAATAAAAATCACAAAATGATCCAACAATTACAAATTATATTCTTTTTACAGTGTGTGTAAGCAAAATGTTTACACAGATATTCCAACGTCGGTCAGTATTATTTTTGGTTATTGTTTTTAGTTCAACTACCAGCGTCACTACTAAAGATTTAAATTATAATAGGATCGTCTCAGCAACCGACATAGCCAGAGCACGATCTACAGGCGACGACTCAATGCAAACTCACTTTGACAGGAACAATTTCAGAGCAGACAAATGAAACTAATTATTAATATGGAAGCCAGTTATAAATTCACTATTATAAATAAAAGTAATAAGTCATACTTATTCTATACCAACATTTTATTTAAAACTTGATTCTTCTGTGTAATGGGCATGCATTGTTCACAAATTTGCATTATAACAAAGCTCAAAAGGTATGTCAAAAGTATGTTTGCGGACCATGATAATTGGCAGGTTAAATTATGCAAAATTAAAATAAATCTGATATTACATTTTCAATAATGATTTAGTCCTTTCATTGTGTAAAACTAATAAAACTATGAATCTTTTTGTGTCAAGTCTTAGTATTACACTAAATAGCATCTAAATTTCAAACTCCAACAACGAAAAGTCAGACTGACGTTAAGATGCTTTAAATTGTCGTTCCACCTGTCACCGTGACCACCTGTCACCGTGACAGTACTTCGTGGACAAAAATATACGTCTATACAAGGTGTGCCAAAAGTTTAGAAAATCAGAAATGATTTTTTTTGGCGTTTTACAGCGAACTGTAATAAAACTGTAAGCGGACGCGAAAGGCGATTCAAGCTCGAAGAGATTGATGGACAGCTAGTGTAAGTCCTAGTCGCCCAAATGAATCCCTAGTGAGCAACTTTTGATTGAACATTTAAAACGTATTGTTATATAAGGAAAGAGAGGTGGAGGTGTACCAGATTTGTTCGACAAGAATACCCGTGAAGCTCTTGACTTTTCAACACAATTAAGAGAAAATGTCTTCGAGAATAATAATATATACCTATTACCTCAATTGCATTCGGAAGAATTGTATAAGTGGATACCATAGCTTTTAAAAGCCCAAGTAAAAATGCAACGCTTACGTCTACAAAACTATGAAAGCATCTGGCAAAAATATTCCCGATACTAAAAATGGGAAATGAAGGACTGGCGTTTTTATGGGTCACACGACCAAAGCACACCAGGAATGGTATAGATTGCCGGCAGACATCTATAAGACGGCCAAGGTCTCAAAGATATTATCACTTTCTCAAAATAACAATATTGATGAATTCAAAGAACGGGTGAAATGGCCCTCCCATAAGATGCGTAGTGGATCTTTATAATATTAGGATAAGCACGAGCAGTCTGGAAAAATTGTCCAGCGTTACACAAATATGTATCTCTTTCCAGTATATTACAATTTCTTATTTGCATTTACTCGTTCATCCGGCTAATGTATGCGATGATGAACAAATGTTATCATGTCTTTTTTCCGAATACTTTCTCTGCCACGCACTGCCCTATAAATCTGCGCGACTTATAGGTCGAGGCTCCCCCCATCGGTCAGGACTCAGTCTGTGTACTGCACACACGTATACCAGCAAATATATTTTTATATTATACGTAAATTTTAGCTTTCCGCACTCCTTCTCCATATGAACTTTAACTATGCATACGTGCGCGCAATATGCTGAAAAAGGGGTTACAAAGTTTTTTCTTCACGTATTAATATATAGATATAAATGTGCAATGTTCCCAGAAAACTACAATCTGACAAAAGCAATTTTATATTACGTAACAACAGTGCCTGCTTTTCTTATAAAATGTTAAAAATTTATATTTTCTTATTAGCGCATGTTTTAAATTATTGAAAATTATAATTCTCACAATCGACACTGATATTATCAACTAGCAAAATCGAATTATAAAAATATCACCTTCGGTAAGATAGGTATGGATAGGAGGTTTGCGGACTTTTAGAACTAACAAACTCACAGGAGATATAAGTACGAATCATTTTTAAGGTCGCTGCGTTTCAATATTAGCACATCCTTTTCGGTTCACATCTAAGATTTTCGTTTTTCGAAGTTTTACTAGAAATAATGGATAGGTACCGCTATAATATCAATTCTGATACATTTTGAAGGTTCGGGGATATAACTATTGGCGGATACAATGACCTTGAATTACCATAAATCAATGTATTGGTATTAGGCACACAATTTTCAGTTTTCTAAATGGTAAAAGCATCATTTAAATATCCGAATTTGTTCTGCCCTGATGTTTTTGTTTTATGACTCCAGGACAGTCTTTAATTTTTTTTTGTATATATGAGTACGTAAAAGCACTTACATATTTTAACGTAAACTTTGCTCATATTATTAAAATCCTCAACACGTATAGTAATACAAATCACTGTAAAAAATAATAAGAATTTCTACAACTTAAATAATTAATAATCATAATAAAACTATGTATTTATTGCAGAATGAAACTTAATACCTAATTCATTCCGGCAAGTATTAAAATAATTGGAGACAAAATATGTATGTACGTAAGTATACCAAATTTATTTGCTTTCTAGTTGACCAGGCATCGCTTCATATCGCTGGTCTTGGTGGACCGTGTAAAAGCCACATGCATATTAAACTCGTCAAATACCATATATTCTAGACAACCCGACATACAGCGTTCGATAATTTTCCTCAAGCAAAAAACCTCGCCTCAAAAAGGCATATTTTTTCATTAAGGGTCCCCGCTAGTGAATCGGAAATGTAATATTGGTTGCATAGCACATAATTTAATAAGCCATGGATGTCCGAGTACCTATTACACATAGGGAATATACCGGGCTCTTTTTTTATCATTACACATAGCATTTTCCCTATGTGTAATGATAAAAAAAAAATTGTCAATGCATTAGCGATATAGTCACTGTATAGTAGACAACCAGTTATACAGTCGTATTTTGACAAGCAGGAACAGTGAGCTGTCATAAGATTTTTATCAGTCAATTTTCGTTAAACTTTTTATTAAAATTTTAAAATAAAAATTGAGTTTGTAGCAGAAACACTGTACGATACACGTGTTAAAATGTTATTTTATTTTGCTTATTTTAAATTGCTCCAGTTCCTAATCACCCTCGTGTCGCAAATCTTACTCGCAAAATAAAATAGCACTTTTAACAATTATATCGTAAATAACTAATTTTGTACAATTTTTCTTACATTTTTAAAATTCGAAATAATATCACGTCGTCAACATCATAATTGCTACATTAAGGATTTCCCGCCATTTCCCATTATGTTTTTAATAAAGAAAATGCAGAATATCACTTGGAACAAAATAATTAGTTTATTATAACAATTAAACGAACTTAAATGTGAAGTCTAATATAACAAGTTCTCGAAATGTCCACCTTGTCTTTCAAGGCAATAAGCAAGGCGATCTTGAAAGCAACGAAGTGTATTTCTAATAAATTCTGGCCTTATTCCATTACATGCAGTACGTATACGCTCTTTTAGTTCATTCACGTTGCGTATTCGTACATTGTTGTAAATTTTACTTTTTAGGTAACCCCAAAGAAAATAGTCATTTGGAGATAAATCAGCTGATCTTGGTGGCCATAGTATGGGACCAAATCTACCAATCCACCGTCTTTGAAATAAGTTATTTAAAAAATTCCTGATAGCGTTAGTAGAATGTGGCGGGGCCCCATCCATTTGGAACCAGGGTTCAGCAACATTCATCATCTCAATTGATGGAATGATATGGTCTCTCAACAAATTCAAATATTTCACTGCAGTGAGGTTACCGTCAATAAAAAATGGGCCAATAAGTCTATCGCTTATTATTCCAATCCAGAAATTAACTTTTTGAGGGTACTGTGTTCGGGTCAGGTTTTGAGCGTGAGGATTTGTACGGGACCAGTACCTAATGGATTAATGGATAGGAAATTTAATAATTTTTCATGGATAAATGTAGGGTACAAACCGAAAGTTCTGAGAGTTGACTTCACCGTTCATGGTAAATATAGCCTCATCAGTAAAAATTATTTTATTTAAAATTTCTTGGTTTTCATTTAACATGTTAAACATTATTTCACAAAACTCAGTTCGTTTTATCTTATCCTCTTCGAAAAGCTCTTGATGATTTGATATTTTGTATGGCCTATATTTAAATTCTTTCAGACTTTTGTATACCGAACTGTACGATACTCCAAAATGTTTAGCTACATCTAAAAGCGATCTACGTAACACAGGATATTTAATTTCATGTCTTCTGTTCGAACATGATTGGTTCTATTTCTTTTTTTGTGAGAATTTAGAACACAACCATCTTCTTGAAATTTTTTAAAAAAGTTCAGAATTGTTTTTGCACAAGGTATAGGTCTGTCTGGATAATTGACAGAAAACATGTCTCTAACTTGCCTTAAACTATTATTTTTCTGGTACCACATTACTATTGCCACCTTTTCATTTCTGTTGTATTTATCCATGATTTATAGATAAATTATCTATTTTTTAATAAAATGTATTTAATTTATGACATGTTTGAATAAAAATTCAGAAATATTAGACATAAAAAATGTTTTTCCCGTCATGGCAACCTGATTTAAAAATTAAGGTATGCTATACGTAAATTCTTCATTGGTGTATAACTGGTTGTCTACTATACAGTGACTATATCGCTAATGCATTGACAATTTTTTTTATCATTACACATAGGGAAAATGCTATGTGTAATGATAAAAAAAGAGCCCGATATAATAAATATTTGAAATAATAACTCAATATCTAAGCGAATAAAAATTCATTTATGATCAAATATTTACACATTTGTAACCGTGGGAATGTTTTTTACCAGAATAGCATTCACTGTAATGTGGGTTGCCTAATTTTAATTTATTTTATATACATTTAAAACAAAGTAAAGAATAGTTGAACGAAAAATAAGTGCAGAGCGGGGTAGCTTTTTATTAATTTTTTAACGTGAACTAAAGCAAACAAATCTACTGCAAAGGATTTTTGAGAAAACTTGTTTTAAATATTTTGACATATTAATTAATTTTCTTTAATCAGATCAGATTTTTTTCTAAGTTTGATTATTCAACGGGGTAGATTACTAAATTCTTCATAAGTTGACGATGAAAGGTTTTCTCCAAATTTAAAATCAACAAAAATATCTTACGTCAAAAATCTGCTATTTTTCAACTATTCACAGATCCACTATCGAGGAGCCTTAAGGCATAAAATTCCAGAAAAAGCATAAAAATTAGATAAATACCAAAAAAAAATACCTAACTAATAACATTTTATTTTCATCAAAAATACATTTTCAAACCAAAGCTTTATAAAAAAAAATTAAAAATTTGTCTACACGTGATATAGTTGTATTACATACTACAACAAGATATAAAGCAAGCTGTTTCTGTAAAACATTTTCCACAGGACAATCAACATGACCTCGAAACTGATTGTTTCTATGTAATGCTGGAAACTGTAAATATACAACACTTACAAAACATACAAATATGTTGCAAAAATTTATACATAATTCTGAAACAGTACCAAATTGTGATCGTACTGAAAATTTACAACACAGTTGTAGTCATATTTTCCTAAAACTTTTTAAAAGAAACAAAATAGCTGAAACACGTTTATTTACGAATTCCAAGTAAACCCCAATCACTTGAATAATATTCACGTTATTTTAGAATAGAAATATTACCTAAAAGAACAATAAGTGTATTGCATATAGGAACAAAGATAGAAGAGCCATTATATTTTTTCATAATGCAATAGAAATCATGTTCTACCAATAATTAAAAATTGTGTACACTTAATAACCATTGGATTTTAATCATTTTTATATTACTCAGAGATTTGTAGTAAGAAAATAATAAAATATAGTTTTAAAACACATATGTAGATACATGTTCTTTGTGGTAAATTCAAATAAAGTATGTTAGCATACCCAAGTGAGTAAAGGACTTTGTTTATAAACAATTATTACAGATGTCTAAAGAACTTTTATTTAAAATAAATGTCAACTGATCTAGTAAATCTTCTAATATTTCTAGAATCATTTTTGATTTTAAGAAAAATATGGTGTAAAGTTACTGTGCAATAAAATTGTTTACAAAAATGGAATGTACAGGGTTATTGACTATATTTGGACCAATAGATAACTTTGTTATTTGAAGGATTAGAAAAACGTTTAAATTAGGAAAGTTGTAGGATTTCACTCAAGGCGCTAGAATTTGATATCAGAAAAAACAAACGAACGTCGTAAAGCCGTCAAAAACGGCTAACTTAGTTTTTTTAAATGGAATACCCTATATAATGTTACATAATCTCATTCTAAATAAAATTTCGAGTATATTCCATTTATATAACATATACCTACATTCAACTGTTTTCGCGCTATCGCTGATTGAAAATCGTACTACTACTATGTTTCCATAGAAACCCCGTAATGACTTACGTAAATTCATATACGAAGGGTGTAGAAAACATATTAGTAGTACGATTTTCAATCAGCGATAGCGCGAAAACAGTTGAATGTAGGTATATGTTATATAAATGGAATATACTCGAAATTTTATTTAGAATCAGATTATGTAACATTATATAGGATATTCCATTTAAAAAAAACTAAGTTAGCCGTTTTTGACGGCCTTACGACGTTTGTTTGTTTTTTCTGATATCAAATTCTAGCGCCTTGAGTGAAATCCTACAACTTTCCTAATTTAAACGTTTTTCTAATCCTTCAAATAACAAAGTGATCTATTGGTCCAAATATAGTCAATAACCCTGTACACTATGTATTTATAAAACTAAACACAAGAAAGTAATTGACCTCAACATTGACATTTATGATCCTAGATGTCCTCAATATACGCCTTTACAATATTTTATTCATTTATAAACTGATATAACATTTCCATATTTAAAAATGAGTTAAAAAAACTCTAATGACGCTTGTCACTAAACATGCACACCCTTAAGCGTGTATCATTGCAAGTATTTAAAGGTAGGTAAATTCCATATACAGCACGTGTCAATTTTCATTAGCCATAGGCGATTAATTCATGCAATACGTGACAACATGGCACCCCACCTTTCCTCTTCAATGCGAGCGCGACCGATTCAAGCTCAAGTTAGCAGTAGCTGTTGGACTATTGACTAGGGTGTTTGTACTGCGCTCAGAAATAATATTTACGCATTGTAAGGATTTTTCTTTTTCCTTTCAGTAAATGCAGAGAATTATTAAGCTGCGTTCACGCTGCATGTCACAAACAAAAGCGTAATTCTAATAAAATTAAAAATAAGGTAAATAAATAAAGATTCTGAAAATAATAATAAACTACTAGATCGCGGCGCCCATTTGATGATGACGGCTTTTATTGCAGACTAGATCGCAACGTGTTCGCAGCTAAACATTTAACGTAGAAGTGGGAAGAT
The DNA here is from genome assembly GCA_963170755.1 of Amphimallon solstitiale. Taxonomy (NCBI): domain Eukaryota; kingdom Metazoa; phylum Arthropoda; class Insecta; order Coleoptera; family Scarabaeidae; genus Amphimallon; species Amphimallon solstitiale. The sequence goes on along the minus strand of OY720675.1, from coordinate 133,070,052 downwards.
CGGAGAAAGTCGTTGTGATGTCGATTGTTGTCGGGATTGGTGACGAATAGTAGGGGTGACACACGTTGCCACATATTATTTGTATACGTATAAATCGCATGTAAACATTGAATCCACATACCTAATGAAAATTGACACATACGGTATATAATACTACTATATCGCGTGTAGACAAGGAAAACTTCGCTCCAATATTGTGAAATAAAACATATGGTGCTATGCTGCTTAAGAGTCGCATTGTCCAAACTGCGCATGCGTTATAAATAATTTTTCAAATTTAAATCTGTTTGTTTATCACAGAGATTTATTACTATAAATATTTGATTAAAGCTTGTACATCGTCAAACAAGCATAAATAGTTTTAAAATCGACAAACCTCTTTGTAATTAATAATTGTGCCTTGTTAAATGTGGAAAAATAATTTAATTTCCCTTAATGAAAGAAGAAATATCGTCGTGGCATCATGGGCAAATCATAGACAAACAAACGATCATACCGCAGAAATATATTTGTCAAAAATTGTACGAATTGTGGTTATGTTATAGTAAAAATCGTAAACTAATTAACTAAAACTTGCAGTCAGTTCAATTGCATTGCAATTGTGTTTCTTTGAAGATAGAAAGAAAAAACCTCTATAGGTACAATAATTTGTGATATAATAACAGCACTAAATTTATTCAACTCAACATGCAAGAATAATAAAGAATTAGATAATATGGTATTCTTGTATTCTAGAATTACTGTCATCTACATCGGAGATATGTACGCAAATAGCACAGTAAATTGTACTGGAATTAGGTAATTGTATTACTATGTTATATATTAAAATATTTGAATTGCTCATATGTAATAAATAGGCTTTTATTAAACCTTACAGAGTTGCACACCCATCTTTTTGCCATGACCTTCTAATTTTTTTTTGGTATATGTCTAATAGAACATAGGTACATGTGTTCATAGAAAGTTGGAGAATTTTGATATGTCCACGACGGAATCCACAGATCCCATATGATATGAGATAATAATATGCCGAAATTGGGTATTTTGAGAAGAGATTGGGCCGGTTATTGGAATTTATGCTATGATGCATCACCGATTGTGAAAATAACTTGAAGGATGAACACATTATTTATAAGATAGTGAAGTGTTTTTTTTAATTTGTACTTTGCTAAATATGTATCGTAATTTCTGTCACTAAATTATAATCAAGCACATATAAAATGTATTTTATATTTAAATTTACAATAAAATATGTTTTAGTTTAAAACAACTTGTAGGTGGTACAGTATAAAGATAATATTCATTTTATAAATTTGTATGTATCTATTAATTCATACAAATATTTATATTTCATAATATTTTTTTGTTGTTTTAATTCCAAGAAAGTATAAACAAAATAAATTTCCGAACATAAATAAAATAAAATTTAATTTTTTACTTCGTAAGTAGAAATTGAACTTTGATGTAATTATTGAATCAAATACAACATCAACATACCTACTCAGTCTATGAGACATAGACATCAAGAAAAATGTATTGATTATGAATGTGCTATTAGATACACTACAGAAATTCATGTGTATCAGAGTAATTGTTTGTTTATATTCTTTGCTACCATATGGGCGTAAATTACGCTTCATCACGTTTTTATTTTCATGAATAGCTTAATCATTTTAAATTAAAAAAAAAAAGTTAACAATAAAAATTATATTCCACAAAAATATAATGCTGATTAATTCCACAACTTTTTCTAAAACATTCATGCTTCAGTGTATATCTTGATACACAATTAAATACAGGAACACAACAGGAATTTAATTAGTTCTTTACATTGTTTATTACGCGACATTATATTGAATAATGTACGTAGACAAATATAAAATAGATGTTTTATTCTTATATATAGCCAAAATACTAAATACAGTAATTTAAGTAATTTTATTTGCATTCTTAGGCGTAAAATACTATATGTTGAAATATAATACAATCTGACATAAACATACCTGAATCTATTCGATTGTGTATGTCAAACATTAGTTTATGCATTTTCTGTAAATCAAAATGAAAGAAACAGTAGTACCTATTTATATTCAATAATTTCACATACACCAATAAGCATATACAAATCAATGTACACAAGATTTTCTGTTCAAAATCTTTTCAATAAGACGAAATGAAACGATCGGTATTTACATTTACATAATAATATAATTTCACATATACTAATAAACACGTACAAATCAATGTATTAGTTGTAAGGTCACAAGTTTTTCTGTTCAAAATCTTTTCTGTTAATCAAAATGACACGATCGGTATTTACATTTAATAATATAATTTCACATATTCCAGTAAGCACGTATAAATCAACGCAGAACTTATAACTTCACAAGTTTTACTGTTAATAATTCACTGGAATCAGGCTTCATATCGTTTATTTATTCTACGGCGTATTTTCTGGGTAATTCTACAAATTCACCGATGAACTGAACTTGCACAAAACTGAATTTAATAAAAAATACAACCTTGCGTATGCTTTCAGTAATATCATAGTTATAGATGTCAATTTAAATCAGAGGTTATAATTATGTTTTCTGTTTATCTGTCATTTCGTAAATTTCAAAATGGACAGTTTGAGTTGACGCATGCGCAGAACACGCAAGGCGGCCAATTCTATCTCTCTTAGTTGGGACGAAAAATTACACAAGATACAACACACGCAATATAGTAGTATTATATATATGGTAAATTCTATAAGAGAAATTATAATAAATACATACCTGCTATATAATTCCGTAACCACAATCTCTTACCATCTTCTATTTTAATGTTGTTTAAGATGGATTAATGTTACCGATAGTACTATTGCTGTTTTGGGGTGTTGGAGAAGAACATTACACAAACATCACTAATTTCTTAAGAAAACCACAGAACATATGGCTTTTCTTCCACAATTGTATTTCATTTCCTTCATTTTAAGATGTGATGCTTTGACACTCCGTTGGCAAAAACATAATCCTGATACAGATATTGTGACAACTAACGAGAGCAACAACCCGAAACCGAAACGAATAACATAACTTCAGGCGCAGGACAAGTAACTTCGAACTAGAAACTCCACTATATCCAATAGAATGGTTAGATTATGCGCGGTAATACCTGAATTATTTTCAAGAGTACTGAAATTAAAGAATGTGCACCTTATCATGAGACAGAAACCCTAATAAATTAAAATAAAAGATGTATGGAAATGTGTATTTATCAAATTATAGCGTTAGATAGGGATAAATATCTCTTCATACCAAACTTAATAATGCTTGTTTTAAATTATATACATACTCTTCAGCTCCTTCGTTTAACAAAACTGTACATTTCAGTATTACATGTAAAATTATTTACTTCAACATTATGTACACTATTGTAATGGAAAATATCATAAGTTCCAGACACAATTTAAAAGTACATGCAATAACAGTTCCACAATACAATATATTTTAATCTTCTACCACTTAACAATAAAAGTTGTTTAACGGGTCTTGAGAGATCATGAAATTCTATATAAAAAAAAATCATGATTGCATTCGATAGAATTGATTATGTAGTCACCTCTTATTTTACTGAAGTTTTACCGTCAGAAACTGGTTTATTATGGCTATACGTAAGATAGGCCTGTGGAACACCTACCATCAGCATTCAAGTGTCGAAGTTATATATATATATATATATATATATATATATATATATATCTACACGGTCTTACTGCGCGTCCAATGTGTAATTATTTCGGTTCACTTGGCGTCCGGGTACACTGAGCGTCCGATATACGGACGCTCAGTAACTTTACCTTAAAAATTTCTTAAACGTAGTAACTTTGCTCCATCTGATGGAAAAACGTAAAATTGGCCGGACGTCATTTTGCCTGATTTTTGACAAATGTATATGTTCTAGTGCAAGCAATTACTAATAGAATGCGCTACCGTCGATAGCTGTATATCAGGAACTGTATATTTACTTCCATTATTGCGGTTTACTGGGCGTCCCACTAAATTGCAACACTGTAATTATACTCGGGTGATATTTTATTTCTGAGTTTTCTGTAGTTATTTACATCCAGCGAAATACTATATCAATATCGTTCTCGCAGGTGCAAATTGGTTGAAAACGCGCAAAATTATAAGTGGTTAATTTTCTATGTTTTTGAACAACTTTCTAACAGAAACTTGCCGTTATTTAAACTTACCGGATTAATAAATAAAAATGAAGTTTTAAACAAATTATTCTTGTATGTTTTATTAATGGAGTTCGGAGTTTTTAAAAGAATACCACTTCTTTTTGTATGGATATCAGCCATACACTAAAATAGTGAAATCGTTCGGAAAGTCGTACGATTACATTAAATTAATATTCTCTACATATTTTTAATATTTGTGTTAGAGCAAATATACATATTTCATAAAATTATTTATTTATTTTTCTTGCATTCGCTAATATTTAGAACTAAGAAAAATATGTGTATTAAAAAAATGGTGTAATTGTTTTAATATAAGTTTAGGAAATGTTCCCTATCTATACTTAGACAATCATAGAAAATGAAGTAAGAATTTTTTATTTTGTTTTTTTAACCCTTCGGAGATCGCGGGCTAGTTTGCAGCGCGGTAGGTCGCGGTGTATCTATCAGATACATGTAGCGTTTCTATAGGTTTGGGGCTATTTTGATTTGATTATTCTTTGACCTTAGGATACTCTTGCGAATCATAGTCTCCAGTATTTTCTAGATCTTCATCGTTAGATTGTTCTGTATCAGAATTTGCATCACGCGTATCTACAAAATCTTCCTGTTCAACGTCGCTTTCATCTTCAAACTCAAATGTTGCATCATCTACTTCGTCATCCGATTCCAACAACAGTCGGCGAACCTCTTCAACGTCTCTAGAGTTTGTTAAGTCAAATGTTTGTTTATTCATTGTCTCAAAGATATAACACTTCTAACGAACCCTGTAAGGTCACCTATGGGGTCACGGTATCTGACAGATACAAAGCGTGCTTTCCGATCAAACTACAACAAATAACTAAAACATGTAATTCCCTAGCAAGAAACTAAACATGGTAGAGTGTTTAGAAAGAGTAATGTCACAGCTATACGCAAGCGCAGTACGCTATCGTTTGTCATATAGGAAATATAACCTAAACCATTGCTCGTGTATCTAATGGATACACCGCGACCTCCGAAGGGTTTTAAATAATTTTTCAAAAAAACTTTTTTGCAATTGTCCACGTTTTGAATTCCCCTTATACCGAAAAAGAGGTTTTAAAAAATGTCTCTCTCTCTCTCTCTCTGTGTGTGTGTGTGACAACGATAGCGGTCAAACCGCTATAGCTATCAATTCCAAATTTTTTATTTACGCGTATAATATCACTCTGATTAGATTTTCAGTAAAATCGGCAGATCGGAAGTTACTAGTTCACTTCAGTGAAAAAATCGAATTATGCCAATATTTCGTCAATAACTAAGTTTAAACAAATTTATAAAAAATTCATATTTAATCAAAATTAAATTTGAGAAGATTATTATTATGAAAGGTTTTCGAAATTCCTACCGGAAGTAGGTCTTTTACTCTTATCGAAAATCAGTCTTTTGCCAATATTTCGCAAGTCATGCTTTTTAGACAGGTATGTTGTTACAAGTATAAAAGTATTTAGAACTCAATTTTCAATACCCTTTGTATAAAACAAATTCAAAATTTGGACCGGAAGTAACACTGTTACTCTTAACGAATAGCGACTTTTTGCAAATATGTCGTAAATTATGTATTCTATATAAACTAACCGACAAAAAAACCGCCCACCTGACATTTTTAGAATAATCAGCTCTACAATCATTTTAAGTTTCTATTGAGATTGAATCCAAGAACTATTCATTATATGTGCAACATATGCAAAATTTTTCAAGTATTAAGGCAATTTTTGACAGAAGTAAATTTAATTTTAGTAAATAAGAAAACCAGTTTGAACATAATATCTCTCTCAACTTCTAAAAATAAAATTGGTAACTTTTAATTCTAATCTGATATCAATAAGGTGTATGTCCTCCGCGAGCTTCAATCAAAACACGTAATCGTTGCGGCGTTGAATCAATTAAATTTCTTATGTAGTCTTGCGAAATTTCCTCAATTTTTTTTTCAAGTGCAAATCTAAGCTATTGAAGAGTTTTTGGCGCAACTGCGCGTTGGCGAATACGCCTCTGGAGTTGATCCCATAAATGTTTAATATGATTCTGGACTACAAGCAGGCTAGTCGAATTTGCGAATTAAAAACTAAATAAATAAACTACATGTGGAAACAGAAAACGTGTATCAGATGGGTGGGTGGGTTTTTTGCCTGTCAGTTTATAGTTATCAAGAGTTCAAAAGTATTTGGAGCTGGATTTGTAATAATTTTTGTATACATGAAATTTCGGACCGGAAGTAACACTTTTACTATTAGTACCACTTTTTTCGAATATCTTGCAAAGTATGCATTCTATAGAGATTTATTAAGAAAATAGAAGTACTTAGAATAATATTTTCAATAATTTTTGAAGGAAGAAATTCTTAAAATACTATAATTTGAAACGCTCATACGTATAAGAAAGTCGTGGGTGGTCACACCTCATTTTTTTCGTGTATACAATACAATATACAATATTTAGTCTCACATTAAAAAATACTTCTACATAAAATCTGAACTCTAATTAATTTAGGGCGCGGACATGACCGAGTTAAACTACGACGGAGTTACAATGGAGCAAAGAAATAATGTAAACAACACACATTTACTGAATAGCACTAATTCATATGGTGAACTGCAATATCTGTTTACGCTCGAGAAGAGCCCGAGAATGAGAGATAATATAAATAGTTTTTATGCAGAGAATTTCGATAGTTTACAAAATTTCGTTACATGCTTAAATTACGATGCTCGAAGTATTTCTGAGTACAAGGAACTAACACAAATCCCAAATTTAAAAAATCAGTTGTTATTTCTACAGGAACACTTTGGAAATTTGCCTAAACTAATCACATATTTTGAAAATCGAATCTCAAATTAAAAAATGGATTAACCACATTAGATGTGGCTATTAATAATTTCAAAAGTATTCCAAGTGACTTCGGATGTGGCCTTCGGCAAAAGTTAGACGCAGTTTTTAATAGAAATCCAGATTTAATAACATTACTGCCACTGTGTATGCTAAATACGCTGAAATAAAAGAATATTTCCAGTACGCACATATAACCAGTTGCGATGTAGAAAGGACGTTTACTATTTACAAGGATGTACTTAATTCAAAGAGAACAAGTCTTACAGAAGAGAATATGAGCAAATAATAAGGTATTTTGTATTTTATAGATCACCACCCACTCGTTATCCAATTATATAAATAAAATTAAACCTCTATAAAAATACATCTCAATTGTGCGCCCATGGGCGATGAGTCATGACTCGCTCGAGTCCGCGCCCTACTAATTATATACCTAAGCGAAGCGAATTGCTACTATCTTATCAACACTCATAAGTGCTACTATCATTCTAGTAGACATATAAGTCAAATTTAAGTTATGACGAATATAAACAAGATTTGGACTAGCAGTGGTAAAATATTGTAATATTGTAAAGTAGATCATTTTCATATTAACTCTTTCATGGAATTTAGATGATGACTCAACAATATCAGAAAGTAAAGAAAACATAAAATTTCGTAATTATCCAGGACTATCACTAGGAATATCTTTTTTTCACTCATCTACTTAAATTATTTACATTTCGACAGTTATCCAGTTCACAATATAATTATGTTAATACCTATTTTGTTTTGGTTTAATTTGAAATTATGATCACAGATAGGCCATACAGATTAGTACACTCCACAGACCGGCCGGTATACATCCTAGTCGCCCAAATGAAACCCTAGTGAACAACTTTTGATTGAACATTTAAAACGTATTGTTATATAAGGAAAGAGAGGTGGAGGTGTACCGGATTTGTTTGACAAGAATACCCGTGAAGCTCTAGACTTTTCAATACAATTAAGAGAAAATGTCTTCGAGAATAATAATATATACCTATGTCCTATTACCTCAATTGCATTCGGAAGAATTGTATAAGTGGATACCATATTTTTCGCAAACATGTTTGCCTAGCTTTGAAAAGCCCAAGTAAAACTGCAACGCTTACGTCTATAAAAGCATCTGGCAAAAATATTCCCGATACTAAAAATGGGAAATGAAGAGCTGACTGGCGTTTTTATGGGCCACACAACCAAAGCACACCAGAAATGGTATAGATTGCCGGCAGACATCTATCAGACGGCCAAGGTCTCAAAGATATTACTTTCTCAAAATAACAATATTGATGAATTCAAAGGAACTAATATAAGTGAGTTGAATATAGGTGACGAGATTGTAGAATCACAAAACGAGAGCGATACTGACGGAGAGACTACGCTACTAGATAAAAATATCGATCAAAATATAATTCAAGAAAAAAGAAAGATATGTTCGAAATGAAGAAAAGAAAATCACAAAGAAAACCTAGAGAACTAAGGTGAAAAGGATCACAGAATAGTATTTTAAATAGCGTATTAAAAGAAAACAAGCACCGAAGAAGGAAGAAGTTCGGCAACTGGTAAAAAATTATCCGGGTATTTTCAAAGATAGAAAATGGGATGGTATTAAAGTGTATGGTAAAGTTTATTCCAAGAGAAAAAATTAAAAATGGACAACTGTTATATTTTAAATGTTAAATACTTCTTTCAAACGTAAAATAAACTTGTTATAGCATGACAGTGAAAATTTTGTGTTACTAATAAAATAAAATCCCTTACTCAAATAAATTGAGATTGCATCATATCTGAAAAAGAAATAAATGCAGTAGTAGTCGGGTACTTATTGGCAACATTGTAGGACGTCCAGTGAACCTAAAATAAAAGTATACGGACGCGGTCTTGCCATGTATATTACGGACGCCAGCTTAACCGTTCAAGGGTATAGATGCGTGCATGCACTATTAGAGTATACATTGTATATCACGTGTATAAGAGAGGACGCGGAGTAAGAACGTTTAGTGAACGGATTCTCAGTAATACCGTGTAGATAAATATATATATATATATATATATATATATATATATATATATATATATATATTTGTACCATGCGCTATACCATACGTCATTTGTTTAGGTATAGAGAAGAATAACCAACCTATTACCACATTTACTTCAGTGGGATTAGCGATATAGTGTTGAAATATATCAAATAAACTAATATATGTGTCGCCACCTATCGGACATGTTCCTTGTTATAACTCTGTATAGGTAGAAATAAAAGTCAGTTGCATGTGAGCACATTCTAGATTAACACGTGTTTTATTTGCCTCTACACTGTGCATATACCTCACAGATATAAACTTAACAGGTTATTGGCCCTGAGAAATTAGAGGTACAAAAAGAACCAGTATTGTGTTGTGAGAATGGCTAGTACAAGTTATATCGCATGTATACCAAAATTAAAAGGTCGCGAGAATTACGCGGAATGGGCGTTTGCGGCAAGAAATGTTTTAATTCTTGACGGGTTAGAAAAATGTATCGATGGAACAGAAACGGAAGAATCCAAGGTCACTCAAGCGAAAGCGAAACTGATTTTGACGATTGATACTTCGTTGTTCATCCATATAAGAGAAACGAAGACGGCTCAAGAATTTTGGACAAAGTTGGAGAAGCTATATCATGACTCCGGCTTCACAAGGAAAATAACTTTACTAAGGTCATTGACTTCGGCTCGTCTAGAGAATATGGAAGATATGGCGTCCTATGTCAATCACGTGATAGATACATCACAGAGATTGCGCAGTACGGGTTTTAAAATAGACGAAGAATGGGTAGGATCTTTACTTCTGGGGCCTGATTCTCGAGTCGAGAGAACAGAGATTTCGAGAGAATAATGGAGGGGATTCTCTTGAAATGTTAAAAATCGTATTCTTGAACCTGAGAGATAGATCCCTTCCCTCAAGAGTTGGGAGAATTTACATCTATCGGTTCAAGTCAAGCGAACATATTAAAAGTTAAGAGAAGCATGCGCATATCGACTTAAATTTTGTACATATGACCGATCAATGCTTGTTATTAATGGGAGAAATATCATTATTCAGCAGATAATTTTTATGTTTTTTCATGTATATGACTTCCCACATATCTAAGTTTCTATTGTTGCTTTGTTTAACTAAACTACCATTTTCTAGGCTGAAGTTGTGACTTGTATCAATATGATGTAGAGCTAATGCGGATTTTTCTACATTGTGTAATTTGACATGAGCCATGTGTTCTTTATATCGTATTTGAACGTTTCCTCTGGTTTGTTATCTTGTATACCGACATCGGATAACACTTAAGACACTCTTGAAATATGTATTAAACTTTTGAGTAATATCTTATTTAGAATTGTTAGTCCATAATCCTGTCACTGTTAAATTAACCCGTTGTCTTTCTCAGAAATATTTTGTATTTCCCATTGAACTAATTCACAGAATGATACATTGTTAATACTCGTCGTAATTTTGCTTTAATCGTTTTTCAGCTACCTTTAAAATTGTTCTGTATAACATATATTTTTATTATAAAATGTCTCGTAGATAATAGGTTTAAATACATAATTATATATTAAACTTTTCATTAATATCTTATTTAGAATTGTAATTCGTAATCCTGTCAGCGTTAGTTTTACCCGTTCTTTCTCATTAATATTTTGTATGTCCCATTGAACTAATTCTCAGAATTTTATACTGTTAATATTCGTTGTAATTTTGCATTAATCGTTTTTTCACCCTACCTTTAAAATTTGTCTGTATAACATGTATTTTACTTATTATAAAATGTCTGGTAGGTAATATGTTTAAATAGTTAATTAAACTAATTTTGTGAAAAAGGTGTTTTATTTTATTTTATTATTTTTATTACTTTAATATATGTTACATTATTTCTACATGTATAATACGTAGAAAACAATATTCACATTTCGATGTTTAGCCTAACACTTTCCGGAAATCCAACTGATATATCCCATAAAACCTTTCAACATTACACACGCTATTTAAAAGAAATAGTTTTCGTATTACATATTACCTAATATACACTGTTCTATACAACAATTGTGCTAATCCGCCTTCATTTGCAACCTGGCAACATTGCACTGCTATTTCCTACACGATCGACATACATCCCTACCTAAAAACAGCTATTCTTGAAGTTAGGAGAACGAGGGATGGGAGTGTGATCTATCACTTCTCTCAATAGAACGTTCACTTCTCTTAAGTTCGAGAATCGGGCCCCTGGCAGGACTACCAGAAAAATATTCACCAATGATAATGGCCATAGAGCATAGTGGAATAGAAATTACAACAGATGCAATAAAAACAAAGTTATTAGAAATAGAGGACGATAAAGCAGGTAACGCGTTTATCAGCAGAGTGGGAAATCATAGAAGAACTAGTGACTATAGAGGAAGTAAGGTTGGCAGCAAAAATCCAACTTCAAATATAACAAAAATGACAGGTACAATTACCAAGAAAGAAATTCGTTGTTATAGATGTAAACAGATTGGACATTTTAAAAGTAACTGTCCTAGTTTAAAATCGAATAATAGTAGCTCCGAAACAGGAAGTGTGTTTAGTGCAGTATTTCTAAACGGACATGCATTTAGTAAAAACGATTGGTATATGGACTCCGGAGCAAGTGTACATATAACCGCAAATAAACACTGGTTAAATGAGGTTAAAGAAACGCAGAAGCTAAACGAAATAATTCTTGCTGATAAATCAAAAATGGAAGTGGAAGGTAGTGGTAACATAAACATTACTACAGTGATAAAAGGTAAAAACTTTGAAGTGTTAGTCAAAGACGTTCTTTACGTTCCACAAATAGCCACAAATCTTTTATCTGTAAGTCAGCTTATAAGGAATGGCAATAAAGTAACTTTTTGCGATGAGGGATGTCACATTTACAACAGAAATGGTCAGTTGGTTGGTGCAGCAAAGTTAGTGGCTAAATTGGAGTATATGGTTGCAACCGATTTTTGACAAAAAAACTAGTGTACCATATAGAGGACCACTAATTGAACAACTTTTACTTATAAATTAATCGGTGCAAACGTACAGGAACGGAGATAATTAATAATTAAGGCGCTCACCGAGTGAATTTTCCATGTCACATTTTTAGTCGTATCTGTTATACACACCGTTGAAATTATGAAAATTGTAATAAATGATATTTATTTCACTTTACCACACAACAATTACATTGAATTTTTATGTTTTTTAATTACTTTTCAGCGATTTTAAATATCTTAACATAACCCATACATAACAACAAACCGCCTAGTGGAAAAGTTGCATTCGTACCAACTACTGTCATCCATAGAGTTATAGAGTGGGTAGATAGATGGTCGAACAAACTTGTATTTTTCAATATTTATTTGAAAATTATATGCAAATCAGTAACAAAAGACGTTATAAAATGTATATTATTTATAAATTTGTAGCTTATTTCATTGATTTTTAACATGCCTTTTAATATTATATAATATCCAGTAAATAAGTACGGAAAGATATAGAGAATGTTTATAGGTGTTTTCTTTCATTTTTCAAACATTCATAAGTCTCTTTTTGCACATTTACATGATTTATACTGCAAACTTTGTTTACTATTTCGCTTTGTGGCGCACCTTTCCCCCACACTTTTTGGGCTTGCCGCCCTTTTCACTCACGCTTTTCAGGGGGTGGGGGAATAGTGCAGTTTTTGCATTGGATTTTTCAGTTGATTTATATCGGTTTTTTACCATCTGCCTTCCCCGGTGCAGATTTCGTTCTTTTGTTGCCGCCCCCTTCACACTACCACGCGCGCGCGGGTTTGTGTTAAGGGGGCGGCAACAATATTTGTTTTTGCTTTCTGTACCCCATTCGTTGTCCGTACTGGTATTTATTTCGGTTGATTTATACCAATTTTTTGATGTTTTGCCGCCCCTTCCCCCCACCCCCGCGCGCGCGGGGGTGGGGGGAAGGGGCGGCAAAACATCAAAAAATTGGTATAAATCAACCGAAATAAATACCAGTACGGACAACGAATGGGGTACAGAAATTGCTATTAATTATTACCGTACAAGTTCGTAATCACATTGAATTCATTTATTGTTAAATGTTTGCATTGCATCTTTCGCTCATTTCTATTTTTGCCACCCCCTTTTCCCCACCATCTCGGGGTGCGAATACAAAATTCATATGAACAATAATTGCAATGCAAACATTCAACAATACATTTTATATGAGAACGTACCTCTCGACGTACCTATACAGGGTATACCACGACGAGATTTCATTAGCACAATATAGAAAACTAATAAGAGTTGAATTTTGAAATTTCGCATATATTAGTTTCGCCTTAAGCTCTTTCGATTTAAAATAGTTTTGAATTTTTGCTTCTTCCGGTTACACCGGAAATGGATATCAACTTCCTTATTTTAAATGGAATACCCCATTTTTTATGATTGATTCGTATTTCCAATTTAATTTTAAGGATAGTTTGTCTAATAAGCTTTGCCTCTAACGTTAGCCATTTTTGAAGTATTTCAATTTTTGTAAAAAAATTGACAGCTGCAGACTATTACTCATAACAACATTCCCAATAATTGAATGCATGCACATATTTAAAATTTTAGGTAATCATTTTGGAAAGTATACTGCTTCAAATGCGGTATTACAAATTCTTCAAAATAATACAGGGTGATCAGAAAACCATGTTAAACATTTCATCCAGAAAATATCATTATCTTGTTATTTTTAAATAGCAACCTACATTTTTCTCAACTTCATTGGATTGCACGTTCAAAATTAGGGGCAGTATGTATTTACTTCCCTATAACTAAATGTGTTAGTTTCAGAGTTATTTTGGAAAATGTATCAATTCATTTTAAGTCTTATTTTGTATAATCAGTTAGGCTATGGAAACTCATGTAAATAAATAAAAACAAAACAAGGCATCATTTAATAATGTCCTAAAACATTTAAATGAAAACTACACAATATCGAGAAGAAGTAGTCTTAATAATAGTTTCTAATAATCTTAAATAAAGTTTTCAAACACATCACCACCTCTTTCTAAACACTTTCTTACTCTTTTTAAAATATTCGTACGCGTGGCACGCTGAATCATGGTACCGTCTAGATTATTGAACGCGCCTCGCACTCTGGTCATTATATCTTCTTTGGCCATCATATCTTCTTTGGTGGTAGGAGGTATACTGTATACTTTATCTTTAACATAGCCCCAAATAAAATAATTTAGGGGCGTTAAATCGCGTGATCGCGGTGGAAACCTATAAGGTCCCCTTTATTTCCGATCAACCTATCATAAAATATGTTGTCTAATACTTCTCCAACAGCTCTGGTACTATGCGCTGGTGCACCATCCATTTGAATCCATACACTACGAGCTTCTTCTGCGGGTAGTGTATTTAAATTTATGACGTTTCTTAAGATGTCTATAAACCGCTCACTATTTAAATTTTCTTGATAAAAATGCAAAGCAAATATTTTATCATGTTGGAAACGTCATTGCCTAACAACTCGAGCATTATCTTCGGACCAAAAATGACTATTGTGTCGATTAGATATTCCATTTCTACAAAACTTTGCTTCATCTGTCCATATAAGATTTTTTGTGAAATCGTCTTCTTCTTGTGATTTCATTAAAAACCACTCACAATACTGCGCTCTTGTTACAAAATCAGCTTCATTAATATGTTGAACAGGTTGAAATTTGTAAGCATGCCACTTGTTCTTTTTCAAAATTCGATGTTTGCTCATTCTGGATGCACCTACTTCAGCTTCTGCATCCATTAGAGAATTACTAGGATGTGCTGTAAAGTAAGCAAGTGCTGTTACTTCCACATTTTCACTATCAACAACAGGTTTTCCTTTGGTTGTTTTGGGCAAGAATGATCCGAAGGAAATGCAATTTTTTAAAAGATTGCGTAAGATACTCTTTGTAGGTCTTGACCGATTTGGATATTTCTCTGCATAAACACGACATGTCCTCTCGATTACTCTATTACATTCGCCATATGTTATTAGATTTAAAAAATCTTCGTTATTAAATCTAGATAGCGACATTATTATTATTCAAGTATTCAGAAACGGAAGACAACTAAAACGCTAAATAGCACCAGTAAATACCTTACTGATGACAGGTAATATGATTGCATCTTGTTTTTATTTATTCACATGAATTTCCATAGCCTAATTGATTATACAAAATAAAACTTTATAGGAATTGATACATTTTCCAAAATAACTCGGAAACTAAGACGTTTAGTTATAGGGAAGTAAATACATACTGACCCTAATTTTGAACGTGCAATCCAATGAAGTTAAAAAAAATGTAGGTTGCTATTTAAAAATTACAAGATATTGATATTTTCTGGATGAAATGTTTAACATGGTTTTCTGATCACCCTGTATTATTTTGAAAAGTTTATAATACCGCATTCGAAGCAGTATACTTTCCAAAATGATTACCTAAAATTTTAAATATATGCATGCATTCAATTATTGGGAATGTTGTTATGAGTAATAGTCTGCTGCTGTCAATTTTTTTACAAAAATTGAAATACTTCAAAAATGGCTAACTTTAGAGGCAAAATTTATCAGACAAACTACCCTTAAAATTAAGTTGGAAATACGAATCAATCATAAAAAATGGGGTATTCCATTTAAAATAAGGAAGTTGATATCCATTTCCGGTGTAACCGGAAGAAGCAAAAATTCAAAACTATTTTAAATCGAAAGAGCTGAAGGCGAAACTAATATATGCGAAATTTCAAAACTCAACTCTTATTAGTTTTCTATATTGTTCTAATGAAATCTCGTCGTGGTATACCCTGTATATTAATAAGCTTTATGCTTCATAGGTTCTTATAGAAGTCAAATGAAATTTATGTTTTACTTTAATGTTTACAAATTACATGTCTTACTTTCTCGTGAATTTGTCTGAAATAAATGCTCTTACATGGCAAATTTAATTTGTGTTTTCTTTGTTGTTTTCAAAATATATGTTTTACTTTCATGAGATTTTCTCTAAAATTCATGCACTTACATTGCAAATGATAGACCACTTATTAACAGTATACTTAGTAAGACGGATAATTCTCTGAACAGCTCACAATGTGTCAGTATTTTCAACTTCATTATGTATTTTCCAATTGTTTCTAATAAATAAATACCACTCTTTGGGAGACGGTATAGAAGTAAAAAATCTATAAATTAAGGGAACAATCAAAGTAAAGATTACAGAATAAATTATGTAAATGTGCAAAAAGAGACTTATGAATGTTTGAAAAAAAAGAAAGAAAACACCTATAAACATTCTCTATATCTTTCCGTACTTATTTACTGAATATTATATAATTTTAAAAGGCATGTTAAAAAATCAATGAAATAAACTACAAATATATGGGTAAATTGGAGTATTTACTGGAAATTATACAATATTAAAAGGCATGTTAAAAAATCAATGAAATAAACTGCAAATTTATAAATAATATACATTTTATAACGCCTTTTGTTACTGATTTGCATATAATTTTCAAATAAATATTGAAAAATACAAGTTTGTTCGACCATCTATCTACCCACTCTATAACTCTATGGATGACAGTAGTTGGTACGAATGCAACTTTTCCACTAGGTGGTTTGTTGTTATGTATGGGTTATGTTAAGATATTTAAAATCGCTGAAAAGTAATTAAAAAACATAAAAATTCAATGTAATTGTTGTGTGGTAAAGTGAAATAAACATCATTTATTACAATTTTCATAATTTCAACGGTGTGTATAACAGATACGACTAAAAATGTGACATGGAAAATTCACTCGGTGAGCACCTTAATTATTAATTATCTCCGTTCCTGTACGTTTGCACCGATTAATTTATAAGTAAAAGTTGTTCAATTAGTGGTCCTCTATACGGTACACTAGTTTTTTTGTCAAAAATCGG
Source organism: Amphimallon solstitiale (assembly GCA_963170755.1). Classification (NCBI taxonomy): domain Eukaryota; kingdom Metazoa; phylum Arthropoda; class Insecta; order Coleoptera; family Scarabaeidae; genus Amphimallon; species Amphimallon solstitiale. Next base: position 133,052,979 of record OY720675.1, on the reverse strand, counting down.
TTGCAACCATATACTCCAATTTTTCCGCGATAGACTTATTGGCCCATTTTTTATTGACGGTAACCTCACTCCAGTGAAATATTTGAATTTGTTGAGAGACCATATCATTCCATCAATTGAGATGATGAATGTTGATGAACCCTGGTTCCAAATGGATGGGGCCCCGCCACATTCTACTAACGCTATCAGGAATTTTTTAAATAACTTATTTCAAAGACGGTGGATTGGTAGATTTGGTCCCATACTATGGCCTCCAAGATCCGCTGATTTATCTCCAAATGACTATTTTCTTTGGGGTTACCTAAAAAGTAAAATTTACAACAATGTACGAATACGCAACTTGAATGAACTAAAAGAGCGTATACGTACTGCATGTAATGGAATAAGGCCAGAATTTATTAGAAATACACTTCGTTGCTTTCAAGATCGCCTTGCTTATTGCCTTGAAAGACAAGGTGGACATTTCGAGAACTTGTTATGATATTAGACTTCACATTTAAGTTCGTTTAATTGTTATAATAAACTAAATATTTTGTTCCAAGTGATATTCTGCATTTTCTTTATTAAAAACATAACCTAATTCTTCTAAGCTTTATTTTGCTCTGTATCGCCCAGTGTTACCAGTACAAGTATTATTGCCGAATCAAATACTTTTGCGCTAAATTTTAACAGTTTCGTAATAAATGTAAAAGGTTTTATGTACGCTGCAAAGTTTAATTTTTCCGTACAAATAACACTGGACAACAAATTTCAACTTTTGATTTTGCCATCAAATAATTTATACGAATTTCAATAGAAAACATATAAACATTTATTTTAATAAAAGGCAGAACGTAAAGTTAGCTCGATTTTTTATTGTATTACAATGAAAAGGTTTTTTAGATTAGATCATAATTTAATGTATATTTCAAATTATTATAATTAGAAATGTAAAGTAATATTGCTCTGTCTCTTATAAACAACATCTACAGCATCTCTTCTTAACGTCCAACAGTAATCTGCTAACATAATAGGATTCCATTTTCCCTGATACCGTTTTTCCATTCCCATGATGTCTTGGTGGAAGCGCTCACCGTGTTCATCGCTAACGTCGCCCATATTTTCCGGAAAAAAATCCAAGTGAGAATGTAGAATGTGCACTTTAAGGGACATATTACAGCCAGCAGCGTGAAATGCTTGTATCATATCCATTACTAAAGTTTTATAGTTGTCAGCTTTTTTTGTTTCCCAAGAAATTCGTGAAAACTTGTACCATGGAGCGCCAAGCTGTTTTTTCCTTCGCTGTTAATTTGGTTTCAAAGATTTCATCATTTACTATTTCTCGTATCTGAGGTCCAACAAAAATACCTTCTTTCAGTTTTCCTTCTGTTATTTTTGGAAACTTTTCACGAAGGTATCTAAAACCGTCACCTTCGCGGTCCACTGCCTTTACAAAATTTTTCATGAGCCCAAGTTTCACGTGGAGAGGTGGTATTATGATCTTTTCTTTTTCTACTAGAGGCTGATGTTGTACATTGTCTTTTCCTGGTATAAACTGTTGTCGTAGTGGCCACTCTTGCTTATGGTAATGTTTTTCCCTGTCACGACTGTCCCAAAGACATAAGAAGCAACAGTATTAGGTGTAACCAGATTGCATACCCAAAATAATTGCAATTACTTTAAAATCTGCACAAATATTCCAGGAATAGTCTTTGTACTTTATCTTTTCTAATAAAATTTTCAGATCAACGATGCAACTATGTATTTCAATCAAAATTGTACATGTTTAGGTGAACCTAGGCCATTTTGATAGGATTACATGGGTAATATCGATTGTCCTATGCTTATTTGCTTTCATTTACATCTATACATGACTATTTTACATTCTATATTGTTATACTTATCAACAGTTCTACTCTTAATTTTTCTTTACATAGTTGCGTCGTTGTTATTTGTATATTTGGATTGACTGAACAGTTTGTGGTAGACTATATAAGTAATCTCGACTGTCCTATGCTTATTGATTACATTTTCATTTATACATTTTGATTTACATTTTATATTTGTCATTGTTTTCTAATTGACAACCAGTTGTCATATTGTTATTACTTTTAATTCATTGTATGCCACTACTACCAAGAAGATTTTTTAATTTTTCAATATATATATATATATATATATATATATATATAAAACGGAAAGGAGTCTCTGCTGTCAAAGTCAAGAAAAATGTATTCTTAGGGGGGATCCAGCATCAAAAGATAAAACTTTATGTGAAGTTCTTTATTTTTTGCCAATATTTCGTATTAAAGTCTAATACTTCTTCAGGGCTAAACTACGGTATAAAATAGATATTGTAACTTTATAAAAATGAAAATCAATAAAAATAACTTACAATGCGAACTTATTGAGAGAAACACGTGCACATAACTAGAAAACATCACTTTTTTTTAATGGGTTGATGAGTCAAATTGATAATATTTGATAATTTAAAAAACTACAGTTAAATGTTTTACAATCACAATTATTAAAATAACAATTAAAAAGTTAAGGAACTTCTTGGAAGGACCTCTAAAAATTTTAACAACTACATGTTGACACTTCAAACATCTGACAGGATATGATCAGCTGTTGCCATGACAGAAAAACACAACCTCATTGTGGTATTGCCAACTGAGTGTTTACAACTTATAAATGTTAAAATTACCTGAATTGTACAAAACGGTTGGTTAAAAAGCGCTAAATTACAAAATTGTTATGTATTATATGTAAAAATTGAAAGTTGAATTATAAAAGTGATTTTAATATTATGTTTTATTTAATGAAAGGAGATATGAATAAATGTTACTTAATTGGTCGATGTCAGACCTGAAATTCATGGACTTTGCATTATTATTGATCTCTATCATTTCTAGAAACTCTCTCGATCTCTTATGTCTCTCAATACATAGGATCTTGGTATCATCGTATAATGGATGGTGATTAAGTCTAAGACAATGTTGTGCTAAAGCACATCTCTGTTTTTTGGTGTTAATGTCGCTTTTATGTGTACGAAGGCGAGTTTTCAACCAAGAGGAGGTGTTGCCTATGTATGTCTCATCGCAATTACTACATGGGATAGAGTATACTACATTAGACTGACAATCTTTGTTGTCTTTATCTTTGACTTTCGAGAAAAGTCTATCCAAACCAAGCACACCATAATAACCGAATTTGATGTGTTCATACCTAAGGACTTTAGAAATTTTATAACTAACATCTTCTATGAAGGGTAATCTAAAATAAGTGAATTCCTGAGGGGGATTATTGTTATCGCTATGAGAGTTGTTATTTAAGTTAATAATTGATGTGTTGAATAGCAATCTTTTTACCAACGACCTGGGATACCCATTATTGATAAAAATACTGCTCAATTTATTAAGATTATCATTAAGGAAAGACGGGTGACATATCTTGGTTACTCTGTTTTTTGTAGAAGTCAATATGTTTAACTTCTGTTGTAAGGGATGACTGGAATGGTAATTTATAATTCTACCAGAGTATGTTGGTTTTGTGTACCAATCAATAAGTATGATGTTGTTAAAATTTCTAATTAGTTTCGTATCCAAGAATGGCACTGATCTTTCCGTTTCCGTTTCAACTGTAAATTGTATTTTTTCATGAAAAGCGTTAAATTTATTCAAAGTGTATTCTACTTTGTCCGAAGGTAATCCCAAAATCAAATCATCAACATATTTTTTAATAAATGACAATTGAAAACCCAACGAAGCAATCACTTCACCCAAGCAAACGTCCATAATGATATTAGCCATTATTGGGCTCAAAGGCATGCCCATCGGTACGCCATCAATCTGCCTATAGAATTCATCGTTAAATTTAAAGTAACTGTTATTAATTATAAATTTTAGAAGTGTCATAAATGAAGATTTTGTTAAAGTTGTGTACGTCTCTATTTGAAGCCAATTTCTTTCTATGATTTCAAATAAGAGGTCTAAAGGAATGTTAGTGAACAACGAATTTACATCTAATGAAATGAGAACGTGATTATCTGGTAATTGGTAATTTTGAAACATTTCAACAAACTCAAATGAGTTTTTAACATCAAAGCCACAGGGATTATTATTTACTGAATCATTGAGAATGGAGGCCACAAATGAGGACACATTATATAAGGGTGAATTGACACAGCTGACAATAGGTCTGTAACTTACCGGAGTCTTGTGGATCTTAGGTAATGTGTAAAGTTTTGGTGAAACACCATTCTGACAACTCAGTCGTTTATATTGATCTTCCGTTATTTCATTTTTGTTTTTAAGTTGTTTTAAAATGTTGTTTATTTTCGTTTGTATTGAGGCAGTAGGGTCTGCCTTGATTTTATTATATATGGAAAGATCACTGAGTAAGTCTTGAGTTTTTTGTATATACTCTGCTTTTTCCACACCCACGGTGACAGCGCCTTTGTCAGCCCTCAAAATTAAAATGTTACTATTATTTTTAAGAAAGTCCTTACATTCGGACATCTCCCTCCTCAAGAAACCGTCAGAATGAGATGGCTGTATGTAATAGTTTGTTAAAATGTTAGTTAACTGTGCTCTACAAAAATTAACTTTTTGAGGAGGTACCCTCTCTAAAACTAACTCACAATCTGCTAGAATTCTACCTACATTGATATCAGACGATTTAGTGATCATTCTAAATTTAGGTCCTAATGATAAAAAATTCTTAATTGAAATTGGAATACCCTGATTTGTAAGATCTACAAACCAATTGGTATTGTTATTAAAAAGGAATTTCTGCTTGGATTGAAGCAAAAGTCGTTCAAACTTACGTATATTATTGTCCCTAACTTTACGAAAACATGATTCGTGCTTGGCAAAAACAAACCTCTCGAAGTCGGTGAAAACATGGATAGGTACAAGTCCTCTAGCTTTTTCTTTAGTACTATTTAATATTTTCTTATTGAAACTCAAATCTGACACCGTAATTCTTATCTCTAACTGCAAAACTCCGTAATCCAACCTGTTGTTAAAGTGTTCTGCCTTCCTGTGTATCTTTCTGTCTCGCGTGGATAGAAGGTTCCTAACGTTGTTAGAAGTGTTGCCTATATGGGAAGGTGTAATTCCTGTCTTCTTGCATCTAAGGAGGAAATTTCTTCTGTTAACTAGTCTTGCCCTTTTCTCTGTTGTTCTTAGCCATAATTTCAACGTGTTGGTGGCCGTAATACCGTAATTGTTGGTAATGTCTTGAAAGTACCCCATGTCTAGAATATAAAACGGAAAGGAGTCTCTGCTGTCAAAGTCAAGAAAAATGTATTCTTAGGGGGGATCCAGCATCAAAAGATAAAACTTTATGTGAAGTTCTTTATTTTTTTTAATTGTTATTTTAATAATTGTGATTGTAAAACATTTAACTGTAGTTTTTTAAATTATCAAATATTATCAATTTGACTCATCAACCCATTAAAAAAAAGTGATGTTTTCTAGTTATGTGCACGTGTTTCTCTCAATAAGTTCGCATTGTAAGTTATTTTTATTGATTTTCATTTTTATAAAGTTACAATATCTATTTTATACCGTAGTTTAGCCCTGAAGAAGTATTAGACTTTAATACGAAATATTGGCAAAAAATAAAGAACTTCACATAAAGTTTTATCTTTTGATGCTGGATCCCCCCTAAGAATACATTTTTCTTGACTTTGACAGCAGAGACTCCTTTCCGTTTTATATTCTAGACATGGGGTACTTTCAAGACATTACCAACAATTACGGTATTACGGCCACCAACACGTTGAAATTATGGCTAAGAACAACAGAGAAAAGGGCAAGACTAGTTAACAGAAGAAATTTCCTCCTTAGATGCAAGAAGACAGGAATTACACCTTCCCATATAGGCAACACTTCTAACAACGTTAGGAACCTTCTATCCACGCGAGACAGAAAGATACACAGGAAGGCAGAACACTTTAACAACAGGTTGGATTACGGAGTTTTGCAGTTAGAGATAAGAATTACGGTGTCAGATTTGAGTTTCAATAAGAAAATATTAAATAGTACTAAAGAAAAAGCTAGAGGACTTGTACCTATCCATGTTTTCACCGACTTCGAGAGGTTTGTTTTTGCCAAGCAGGAATCATGTTTTCGTAAAGTTAGGGACAATAATATACGTAAGTTTGAACGACTTTTGCTTCAATCCAAGCAGAAATTCCTTTTTAATAACAATACCAATTGGTTTGTAGATCTTACAAATCAGGGTATTCCAATTTCAATTAAGAATTTTTTATCATTAGGACCTAAATTTAGAATGATCACTAAATCGTCTGATATCAATGTAGGTAGAATTCTAGCAGATTGTGAGTTAGTTTTAGAGAGGGTACCTCCTCAAAAAGTTAATTTTTGTAGAGCACAGTTAACTAACATTTTAACAAACTATTACATACAGCCATCTCATTCTGACGGTTTCTTGAGGAGGGAGATGTCCGAATGTAAGGACTTTCTTAAAAATAATAGTAACATTTTAATTTTGAGGGCTGACAAAGGCGCTGTCACCGTGGGTGTGGAAAAAGCAGAGTATATACAAAAAACTCAAGACTTACTCAGTGATCTTTCCATATATAATAAAATCAAGGCAGACCCTACTGCCTCAATACAAACGAAAATAAACAACATTTTAAAACAACTTAAAAACAAAAATGAAATAACGGAAGATCAATATAAACGACTGAGTTGTCAGAATGGTGTTTCACCAAAACTTTACACATTACCTAAGATCCACAAGACTCCGGTAAGTTACAGACCTATTGTCAGCTGTGTCAATTCACCCTTATATAATGTGTCCTCATTTGTGGCCTCCATTCTCAATGATTCAGTAAATAATAATCCCTGTGGCTTTGATGTTAAAAACTCATTTGAGTTTGTTGAAATGTTTCAAAATTACCAATTACCAGATAATCACGTTCTCATTTCATTAGATGTAAATTCGTTGTTCACTAACATTCCTTTAGACCTCTTATTTGAAATCATAGAAAGAAATTGGCTTCAAATAGAGACGTACACAACTTTAACAAAATCTTCATTTATGACACTTCTAAAATTTATAATTAATAACAGTTACTTTAAATTTAACGATGAATTCTATAGGCAGATTGATGGCGTACCGATGGGCATGCCTTTGAGCCCAATAATGGCTAATATCATTATGGACGTTTGCTTGGGTGAAGTGATTGCTTCGTTGGGTTTTCAATTGTCATTTATTAAAAAATATGTTGATGATTTGATTTTGGGATTACCTTCGGACAAAGTAGAATACACTTTGAATAAATTTAACGCTTTTCATGAAAAAATACAATTTACAGTTGAAACGGAAACGGAAAGATCAGTGCCATTCTTGGATACGAAACTAATTAGAAATTTTAACAACATCATACTTATTGATTGGTACACAAAACCAACATACTCTGGTAGAATTATAAATTACCATTCCAGTCATCCCTTACAACAGAAGTTAAACATATTGACTTCTACAAAAAACGGAGTAACCAAGATATGTCACCCGTCTTTCCTTAATGATAATCTTAATAAATTGAGCAGTATTTTTATCAATAATGGGTATCCCAGGTCGTTGGTAAAAAGATTGCTATTCAACACATCAATTATTAACTTAAATAACAACTCTCATAGCGATAACAATAATCCCCCTCAGGAATTCACTTATTTTAGATTACCCTTCATAGAAGATGTTAGTTATAAAATTTCTAAAGTCCTTAGGTATGAACACATCAAATTCGGTTATTATGGTGTGCTTGGTTTGGATAGACTTTTCTCGAAAGTCAAAGATAAAGACAACAAAGATTGTCAGTCTAATGTAGTATACTCTATCCCATGTAGTAATTGCGATGAGACATACATAGGCAACACCTCCTCTTGGTTGAAAACTCGCCTTCGTACACATAAAAGCGACATTAACACCAAAAAACAGAGATGTGCTTTAGCACAACATTGTCTTAGACTTAATCACCATCCATTATACGATGATACCAAGATCCTATGTATTGAGAGACATAAGAGATCGAGAGAGTTTCTAGAAATGATAGAGATCAATAATAATGCAAAGTCCATGAATTTCAGGTCTGACATCGACCAATTAAGTAACATTTATTCATATCTCCTTTCATTAAATAAAACATAATATTAAAATCACTTTTATAATTCAACTTTCAATTTTTACATATAATACATAACAATTTTGTAATTTAGCGCTTTTTAACCAACCGTTTTGTACAATTCAGGTAATTTTAACATTTATAAGTTGTAAACACTCAGTTGGCAATACCACAATGAGGTTGTGTTTTTCTGTCATGGCAACAGCTGATCATATCCTGTCAGATGTTTGAAGTGTCAACATGTAGTTGTTAAAATTTTTAGAGGTCCTTCCAAGAAGTTCCTTAACTTTTTAATTGTTATTTTAATAATTGTGATTGTAAAACATTTAACTGTAGTTTTTTAAATTATCAAATATTATCAATTTGACTCATCAACCCATTAAAAAAAAGTGATGTTTTCTAGTTATGTGCACGTGTTTCTCTCAATAAGTTCGCATTGTAAGTTATTTTTATTGATTTTCATTTTTATAAAGTTACAATATCTATTTTATACCGTAGTTTAGCCCTGAAGAAGTATTAGACTTTAATACGAAATATTGGCAAAAAATAAAGAACTTCACATAAAGTTTTATCTTTTGATGCTGGATCCCCCCTAAGAATACATTTTTCTTATATATATATATATATATATATATATATATATATATGTGTGTGTGTGTGTGTGTGTATGTCTCTGATTGATGTTTTTCAGCTCCACAGTTAAACCATCCTATTCCTTGGCTACACTGCGCTGACGAGAACTAAGTAGTTCGAAACACGTGTCCGCAGTTGCATTTTCAGCGGAGTTACCCCATTAAATTCTGTACTTAATTATATATATATATTTGTACTAGAGGTGGGCAAAACGATTCTTTTCATTGACCCGGCTCACTCGGTTCAGGTCCTCATAGTGAGCCGGGTCCCGGAACCGGCTCATTTGAACCGTGTGGATCCGTAATAGGATACCGTATGTAATACTCGGCGCCGTCGTCGACGCAAACGAACCGGGATGATAATTTAGGCTGCGCGCACACCAATTATACAAAATGTTTGACAAACAGTTTATTTGAAGGTACAATTCACACAAATTTGACAAATTATCAGATTGTTGTACACAAATTAAGCAAAATATACCTATGTAAAACTAAATTATACATTCATTTGGTATTTATAATTATTAAAGAGAATGCCACTCGAACAAAAAGTAATTAGAACTAGAGCATTTCATAATTTTCATAACATTATTAAATGGCAATTGTGATAATGATGCAGGTGTAATAAAAATATTTGTATAAATAGTTTATTTTATTATCCAAAGGAATATTTTTGAGAACTATATAAATAACAAATAAGTACTGTTATCCGTCTTTGACCGATACAGAACAGGCCATTGTTAAACTACTAATATAGGTAGTAGAATGCCCTAACTTGGGACGTTTTCGCCATATTTCTTGCTATAACTTTTTAATTAAGTACATTAAAAATCTACAATATTTTTGATTATTGCTATCGAAAGGCCATTATAAAGATTAGTACAAATTATTTTGTTATTTTTTGTCACAAATACCATTTTTTATTTTTTTTCCGACTGTCCCAAGTTAGGACTAAGGAGTCCTAAATTGGGACAGTCAACAAAATCATTAATTTCTGCTTTCTTTTTAGATTCCGGACATTAGGCGCATGGTTCCTAAATTGAACATTATTTAAAAAAGACATACCACTAAAAATTTTTGATTTATATTAATTATTAACTGTGAAATAACTAAATAAAAGGAAGAAATAACATTTTATATTTTCTGATTCATAACAATACAAAAACTATATATAATATGTATTAAAAAAAACAGTAATTCTTGTAAACAAACAAAATAAATAGTCAGTCTTCCAGGATTGCGACCCTGACATCCTCTAAATTTTCGAGCTAGTGTTGATTTGGGTACACCATATTTACAACTTGCCTCTCTGTATGAAATTTGCCCTTTCGCAAGTTCTTGTAGGGCGGACTCCAAGTTCTCTTCTGTGAAAGTGTTATATGGTTTACGTTTCTTCACAGGAGGCATGATGAATTCGTGTCCCAAGTTAGGCTACAAAAGTACAATTTTTAGAAATCTGCGCATATATAAACAAAATAAATATTTATATTATTGTTTGTTTCATAATTGTTATCAATATTCATTGACTTACAAGATGTTTGAAACCCAATTAGAACATCCTTTGTCTGCGGCCATTGGAGGTAAAAGTTTGCAGGTTATGCATAAGACAACAAATTTAGAGCCAAATATAATGCTTTACAGATTTCTGTCATATAAATATTTAAACGTAAAAAGTAGTTTCCTGTAAAAAGTAAACCTTTACGAACAAGCAGATACCATTAATAGTTCTTTTATTTTTACATAGAGGGCGTGTATTCAATTTATATTAAAAAAGTGACGTTTGTCCCAAGATAGGGTACCGTCCCAAGTTAGGGCATTCTACTACTTCAAGTGTTCACATATACTTAAAAAAGTCTGTGTTTGATATGAAAAGGGTGAAATTTATAATTTTTGGGAGAATTGAAAATACAAATATTATAAATTATATTCAGTTTCCTCTTACCCTTTAAGAGATTTACGTCTCTGCCGTATATTCTTAAAATTCGCTTAATCGGATACAGTGGACCGCATTTTACCTACAATTTATTAATTTTCCTCAACGTACCACACAATTATTATAGTATTGGAAATACTGAGTATTGCTGTTCACGAGGTAATCAAAATAAATGTGTTTGAAATATGTTAAAAAATTGAATGCCTATCACAGACTAAATAACCCAGACCGGCAACTACTTGAAAAAAAAATATCCAAGATCTTCTATCCTTGTCACACATTACTGAACTTGGTACGAAGATGGCGCTAGCAGCATATTGGCGCGAAATTTGAAATGAGATTGTTTTTAGAATACGCTTATTAAATATGTTATTTATGTAACAAAAACATACACAAAAACTACTAAAACTATGGTAATAAATATTACTTACTGTAACAATTATAGCCATAGTTTGAGCATCTTATGTGTAACTTTGTGGAGTTACATATTAAATATGTGATACAGTGATACAAAATATAAATATTAATCTTTTACTTACATGTATTATAACATCCCTCTTACGGTGACCTATTAGACACAATAAACTACTACTCTATATAAGATTAAGAGAAATATAATAATCTATTAAGTGAAAACTGTCAAGCAAAACAGATATATAATAATAATAGTTTTTATTGATACATATACAATAAAACTTAATAAAATTAAATTACACAACCAGTAATGAGAAGACAAAAATGATACAAATCTTGTGTAATATGACAAATAAAAACATAATTAATATGTACCAAAAGGAACAAATTCAGCAATAGTTCATTACTAAAATGCTGATTTTAAATTTGTCCCTTAAACTAACAGCAAATGAAATATGTAACAGAAAAATATGCAGGTGTAGAAAATTAATATTACAAGTCTATAGTATATAAAAGTGATATTATACAGATTGCCAAAAGTAAAATCAACAACAAAACGGTAATAATAATAATAATACACAAATCAAAAGGTATCAAACCTGCAAGGCAAAGGGCATGTGAAAAATGCGCTTCTTAAACAAAGGAAATCTTATCTTATTAACTTTACAAAATAATGTTTGTAAGAAATTTATACATTTCTTAGTTAAGCTGTTTTTCTTTGTGTAGCACGAACATCAGATCTCAGCTGCCTCCTCTGTTCATTTTCCCGCTTGCAATACCAAGGAATACCTTTTCTGTACACTCCTTTAAGGCTGCGTTTGATAAGGTTTTGGCGGGAGAGAAATGTACCCAAAAAATACCATTTTTATTTCCATTTTTTCAGGCGTAAGAAATCAAAGCATATAAATTTTATGCATTAAGCATGAAGATAAAGGTTAAACGAAGTGAACGGTCGAATTCTTTTTTAAATTAAGTTAATATATAAGCCGTAAATAAAATGGGAAGTTAGTGGTTTTGCAAGTACTAGAAAAAATGGCTACATTTAAAAATTACACGGTAAATTTATATGTAATATAGCAAGTACACTCGGTATTTATATTTGGAAGGTAAAAATAGTAACAGTAGCTAAATACATGTGTAATTTTTTAAGTGATCCATGAAATAAAATTTGTTTACATTTTTGGTGGGTCTTTACATACATTACAGATATCTGTTACATTTACGTCGCCTAACAGTGTAGCACATATAATACAGATGGCGTTATTATCTTGCAATTATTTAGAGGTTAGTTGTGTGTTATGCGATACTTTAATTATTCATTATAATTTAAAATTATAATTAACAACAATTTTTGCGGTTACTAATTATAAAATTTAGTATGTTACGAGTTATTTGAAAGTACGTAATAGACAATTAACATCATCACTGGTTGGCACCACAAAACCAAAAGTAACTACATAGCGCAGACTAAACAATCCAGACCGGCAACTTAATCCTAGATTTTATAGAGAGTACACATCTTTGTTTAGCAAAGTAAATTTCAATACTCTACCATCTTTGTCAGATTCAGTGAACTTGGAGATGAGATGGCGCTAGCGTCAATTGAAATGTTTGTTATGCTGTGGTTATGTCATTCAAAACTACATTTCAAATTTGACACGTTTGACATATTTTTGCAATCGTTTGTCGTACATCGTATTAATTATATCGTGGGGTTAGAACAGAACTATCCCAAGTCCAAATAGTTGAATAATCAGTAGAGCTATTTTAAAGTTGTAAATAATATTATTTGGTCTAGTAATAAACCTGCCCATTAGCTTTTTAGCATTATACTTTAGGTACATTTAATATTGTTGAATGCAATGTTAAAAGACAGGCATCTGTAGCGATTCTTAACAAAATTAATTATAAATTAAAGATTACCGGACTTAGGCTAGAACTGTACTAAGTAAGTTGGAGCAGATTTATTCTATCTGTCCAATAATGTATTTACGGCTAGTGCTGCACTGAATAATTCATTCTTTTTTATTATCTGAAACTACTTTAATTTTTTAATTGAAAAAAAATATTTTTATTACAGTTTATTTAATAAACATTATAAACAAATGAAAACGTGAAAATAACAAACATTAATAAATGAACAAGTTTTCTACAATTCCGTTGAGGATTAGAAGAAATCCAGCAATAAAATAATATTTTTTATTAATCCTCATCGGAATTTCTCACACTATGTTTTAAATTTAAGAAAAACTCGTGGTATTCTTCAGGAATTGCCTTTTGTTGGCAAAGGTACTTCAACCCATTAAATTTTTTTGTAGAAATAGGAAGTTTTTCGTCATATAAATCAGAGAGTTCATATCCTTTAATTTGTGATTTCTTCCTTTTTCCTAAGACCTCTATTTCTTCAAAATCTTTGGAAAAATCATATTTTACCTTAATTGGTTTCGTTTCTTCTAGTTTTATAGATTTAACTTGACTCAACTTAATTTTTGCCATGTTTGTAGTTTCCGTAGTTAGCTTTTTTAAGTCATAAAAATTTGTGAGTTCTGTTACAGCATAAGGTTTTTTCCGGCAAGCAGCTCTTGCGATGGTATACCACTGACTAGGAATGTAGATAGGAATGTGCATACTGTGTCTTTCGATAGAACTATGTACAGAGTCACCCTCATTTTGGGTATGCCCTTTTTCTAAGAACGTGTGAGAAATTTTAACATTCCAGTTCTCAGCACAGTACAAATACATACCAAAAATAAATTGGTTCCTGTTTTGACCACAGCAGTTGTCAGAAAAAAAAGAGAATTCTGTCACACCTTGATCCTTTTTCATTTCAATAAACTTTAGAACACAGGTTCCTATCTCAGCACATCCCCTATTCCCAACAGTTTCGTACCACATGTAGCAGTGACCGGTGTTGCTCCCTAATTCATAGACAGTGAGATTATACGCCGCCAATTTGCTCTTATAAAACAGCAATGAATTTTCAGTTTTTGGACACTGCAAGACTTGTTGTAAATCGTATACCGCTGCGCAGAATGCAGGATCATTTTTGGCTCTCTCTTTATGTTCGTTTTTAAGGCTGCGTGCTGCATTTTTATTAGAAATATGTGTGTCCATCTCGGTTTGCATACTTTGTGCTTCAAGTACACTAGCGTTCTTAAACTTATCACAAAGTGAACACAGATCCTTTTTTGGTTTGAAGAAAGACAAATTAAATTTGGTGCAAAATATGTGCCGATACATTGACTCCTTGGCTGTTGTTTTTATCTGCCTTTCTTTACAGAATTCTAAATAAAGCAGATACATTTTTTTAATGTTGAGAGTGGAAGGCAAATACTGTTTTGTCGAATCTCTGCGGCAATAATGACTTTCTACCTTTTCGAAACTTTTAATATGAGCAATTACTGATTCTTCAACAGCTTTTGGTAGTTTAGTTGTACAAATATTTTTACCTCTCATATCTTGTTTTACTGAGCCAACCGCTGGATCAGATTTTTTAATGGTCGTTTTAATCACTTGGTTTGATATAGAAAGTGTGTCGAGAAAGAATCTTTGACATACCCTAGTCTCTTCTAAATCGTCGACAGAAGGTAAAAAATAAGACACAGCATGCTCTCTTCTACAATCTTTGGTCGTTGCAGCTTGATTGGGATTATCAACTTTATCATTTGACTTTCTTGGTCTTCTCCGACGTGGCGTTTTTACTTTTATGTGTCTATAAATAAAATCTCTTTGTCGATCTACATCACCCATATCCCAGTAATTTTGAAGTATAGACATTCGATGATCATTGGAAAATTTTGTGTGGCAGTTGAGTCGGCATTCTATACAACCCTTCCGCAATGTTCGCTTTTGTACTTCTTTATTTTTCCAATTGATGTATGATTCTCCTTTATTTCTTTTTATGCGAATTTTGTTTCTGCGCCATTGTGATTCATTTCTAATTCTTTTTCTTGTTCTTTTCTTGTCATCATTTTCATCGTTTCCAGTTTTCTCATTTTCTGATGTTAAATTCAGAGTCTCAAAATTCTCAGTATTATTTTTAGCTTCAAAACTTTCAGTTTCTGCAGATTCCATATCTTCAAAATTTGAATTTTCGTTTTCTATTGTAAATTAGATTTTATTGGTAAAACAAGTGATTAACACCTTTAAAAAATACTCTCACCTACTGTTTTCTGAATCCCTGATGATGATACATTTTTATTCTTTTCAGCTTCTATACACTCCATTTTTTCTACATTTTCAATGTTTTTCTCTGCTGTAAAATAGGTAAGTATTATTATTTTTGTCAAAATGACTAGTACAAACTCAAGTAATTTAACGTACCTACTGTTTGTCTTGGTTTTGTGAAAACTAGTGCATCATCTATTTGATCGGGCTCATGACTATTTAGAAATTGACATTCAATAAAGTCTGAATTCAAAAGTGTCGTACTTTCAATTACGGTTTGGTTTGGTATCACCAATCCATCAAAAATAGTTATATTATCTGTATTGTTAGTCCCTTCTTGTCCGACATCAAGAAATGGTGCTTCTGCAAAAATTAAGGTTAGTTCTTTATTAGTAACCCACCAGCAAAATGAAGTTTATAGAACAGTTTTTATGATTAACCGCCCAATATTCCTTGCTATTGACAGTTTTTATGTCTTTCACCCAAAGCATATTTTTAGGGAATCCCCCAAAACATAACCTCCAATTTAATTAATTAACACTACATAGTACGCTTTATTAGTAATTGATCAAAACTATAATGTTACCGATAAAAATAAAAATGATGTTCTTACCTGATTCATCAAACTCTTTTCGAGCTAATTCCAATATTTTTGCACTTCGCGACATGCTGTTGTTTCTCTTTTAAACTGTCAACTCACACAAAAAATGAAAATGAAATCAAATTTGCGTATAATTTTTAACAGCAGAAGTAACCCAAGTCTCACTACAAGTGATATAGGATACTTCTGCACCAACATATTTTGAAATTATCGTAGATACGACAGTTCTGCTCTCAATATTTGAAACGATTTGTATTTAGGATACCAACAGTTTTTCAACAATTTAGGCGGTAAATTCAAACCGTGGACTTACAGTACTTCTGCGGACAATTTTTTGAGTGTCCAGATAGTGAGCACTTAGCTTAACTCAATTTCGATAAAATTGGACTTGGGATAGTTCTGTTCTAACCCCACGATATGTTGATACAAATATGGTGTCCAAGTGTTTAGTGCGCGGGTTTGGGCAGGATGAAGTTAACAAAATGCACAGGTTTCCTGCAAATCTCGACGAGTGAGTATAAATATTGTACAGTTGTGCTTTAAATATGTATATTACAAAATTTCTTAGTCATCATATTATATTATATTACAAGATTTGTATATTATTATTGTCTTCTCATTACTGGTTGTGTAATTTAATTTTATTATGTTTTATTGTATAAGTATATGTATCAATAAAAACTATTATTATTATATCCCTATGTTTTCCTTGACAGTTTACACTTATTAGATTATTATATTTTTCTTAATCTTATATAGAGTAGTAGTTTATTGTGTCTAATAGGTCACCGTAAGAGGGATGTTATAATACATGTAAGTAAAAGATTAATATTTATATTTCGTATCACATATTTACACCATATTTAATATGTAACACCACAAAATTACACATAAGATGCACAAACTATGGCTATAATTGTTACAGTAAGTAATATTTATTACCATAGTTTTAGTAACTTTTGTGTATGTTTCTGTTACATAAATAATGTATTTAATAAGCGTATTCTAAAAACAAGCTCATTTCAAATTTCGCGCCAATATGCTGCTAGCGCCATCTTCGTACCAAGTTCACTGGTGTGTGACAAGGATAGCAGATCTTGGATATTTTTTTTTCAAGTAGTTGCCGGTCTGGGTTGTTTAGTCTGTGTACATAGTTTAATTTGCGAGTTTAATGAAATTGCAATATTTTAAAATATGGAGTTTTCTGTTATCCTTAATTGAAAGATGCCTATGCTTTTACTAATGAGATGAATTATTTAAATCAATTAAACTGGGACTGTTTACGCCGACAAAAGCCTAACAGCTGTTTTATACTTACGAAGTTCGCAAAGAAACTGTCGGCTAAGAACGTTTTACATTTTTCTTCAAAATTTGTTAATGTTGTTGCTAATTACTTAAAATGTAAATATAGGTACATTTTATTTGTTAGCAGTTTTCAGAACTTTGAAATCGTTTATTTTTTAAATAGAAATTGCACACCATGTCTATAGTATTTTTGACATATTCATCAAATTTTATAGTTCAAACTATATAGCAAATTAGCAAATTAAAAAATTCCAATGCGCAACGTTTCAAAAATATCGATATTAGAATCGAATAATGTATCAAAAATTCAAAATCGATTTTAAACAAATATTGAATGAAGAATATCGATATACCTTGATATCGACATTTTTATCATGTTTATATTAAAAGTTCTTTGCTGTGGCTATTCAAGCCATTTAGTAACAAATAAAATCTTTAACTTAAAATATATATTTACTCAAAAAACAAAAAAAATCCAATAAAAAGACAAACAAAATATAAATTTGTATCTATAACGTATAAGAAATCCAAAACTTAAATATATAATTCTAGTTGTATATAACACATACATAAATACAAGTAAAAAATAAACATCTTAAAACATATCTTCTTTACAATTTTGAGGAAATAGTAATTGTGATAAAGATAACAAACACCCCATGAAGGCGATTCGGCGAACTATACGAGATGTCAAGTCTATGAAATGCAATATTCCGCTGCCGCTTCCGGATTATGATTTCTACGAAACAGCAAACATCGCAGTACGCATTTTTCAAATTTCCAACTTCTTTCTTAAAAATATATTCTATTGTATTCTGTATAATATGAACAGTTTCTTTTGTATATTAATGTAAAATAAATGTGTAAAATGTCAAAGATTGTTTACCAGGATATACGTAGAATGGTATTTTTGATTAAACGATATTATCGAATAAAAAAATCGATAACAGTCAATATCATTAAATAAAAAAATATCGATTTCAATCACGATTATCGAAAAGAAAACATCGATACTTTTTTACAAAACAATATATCGTGCGCATCCCTAGTTCAAATCACATATGCCTGCCCACTCTTTCTTCCGGCGGAGGTCAGTTCGCCGGTTTTCTAGTTTCGATTAATAACAATAATCTTTATAATAGCCTCATTATTTATAATATATTAACATTAAAATAATACCTTTACCTTACTTAGTTTTGAAGATTTTTATTACAATTACTGTTCTTTTTATTTTTGGTGTTTGTAGAGTTAAATCTTTGTACATATTTAAAACTGTTTTTATCATCTTTATTGTAAAAATACTTGACGCTGTTTGGGTGTACAGATAGTGTATAATAACACAGTAAAATATAATAAGAGAATGTTCACAGCTTCACAAATTATGGCTAGGTTATGTTATAAAATATACAGATATGGCATACTTATAATACATAGGAACCAATACATTCTCTTAAAAATGGTACCGTTTTGGCGCGATATTTGAATTGAAAAGTTATAATATAAAGTAACAACGTACCTATGACCAAATTTGCCTTAACATATCTATATAGAATTTCTCCTATTCGAACTTAGTAATCTCACAAAAAAAAATCCATTCTGAAAACTGTCCAGGAGCCAAATTACAAAATAGAAATAAAATAAAAACATGAAAAAAACTGATCAACTGTCAAACTGGCACTTGGGATTTGCAAATACTAACTTTACATGTATTTTTAGCAGGTGAAATATATTTATTAGAATGTTGAACTAATAGGTACGTTATGAAGACAATAATATGACTATATTTCAGTTTTGCATATTATTATTATTATTATTATTAGACATGATCAACAGAGATGCAGGCTACGTACTAAATGTATCAAGTAACAGAAAATGTTTTATTTTGCATAACACAAACACACTGCTGTTTATTTAATGTGTGGTTTTATATAATAATAATAATATTAGTTTATTTCCAAAATAAGAGAACAACATTGTATTAATATAAATTACAAAATATAAATATATATGAAATAAGAAAATAAGAAAGTCGAATGGATGAGTATCACCTACCTTTAGCGAATATGTTTAAGAATAACTTAATTTATAAATAAAAGAAACGTAATTTTAAATTTTTACAAATAAATTCAAATGAATGCTTAAAGTGATAAAATAATTTCTTAATAATAAAACACAACACTTCTACACATTAGTTTATTCTGTCTATTACTGCCTTTTATAGCTCTACAAACTTTATATATTTTATACATACATGTTTACAATCAATTACAATGCTTAATACATATAGCGCCACATACGGCAGTATGCTCTAGTTGCAGGGATGAGACTGGTTGCCTATTTTCAACACTCTTCCTCAACGATCTCATTCCTGCAAACCAAACCTAGCATAGAAAGAAACGATTTGAAACGCTTCGTAACCAGCGGCTTTGTTAAGACATCTGCTAACTGATCCTGACCACAAACATACTCTATTTGTATAATACCTTCTTCTAACTTTTGTTTCACAAAATTGAATTTCACATCCATGTGCTTTAATCGTTTTTGATCAGGATTTCTCACAGATTTGATTGTACTTTGATTATCTTCATACATGGTTATAACACTAACATTAATGTTTAAATCTAATAACAGTTTCTTAATCCAACAGGCTTCAACTGTTGCCTCACAAAGAGACATAAATTCTGCCTCTGTAGTGCTTAAAGCGACTGTTGTCTGTTTCCTTGACCTCCATACTACTGTATTTTCATAAACCTTAAATATATATCCTGTAGTTGATTTTCTGTCGCTACTTCTAGCCCAATCGGCATCAGCAAATCCCACTAGTGGGACATTTGAACAATCTCTTTTATACAGCAACTGAAAATCAACCGTTCTCTTAACATAACGTAAAATTCTTTTAAGTGCTTGCCATAATTCAACGCTTGGCTTTGATTGAAACCTACCAAGATAATACACAGAAGTAGCCAGGTCTGGTCTAGTACCTACTGTTGCATACATCAATGAACCTATCAAAGATCTACATTGTTTCTCATATGACACATCAATAATACAATTTTCATTAAATCTAAAATTAGCATCCATAGGTGACTCTACACTCCTGCAATCTTCCATACCGAAACGTTTTAAAATGTTTTTCAAATATTTTGACTGATTAATAAAAATACCTTCTGAGTGTTTAGTAATTAAAATACCCAAGTAATTTAAATTGTTGTCTCCCAAATCTTTCATCTTAAATTTAGTGAATAACATTTCTTTTACTTCATCTATTTTCTGCAAATTATTTCCCAAAATTAACAAATCATCAACATACAGTACTAAATACAAATTATCTTTATAATATAAACAATAGTCATTCTCAGATCTTTCAAACCCACAGTTTATTATTGTATCTGTAAAGCACTCGTACCAATACTTTGGGGATTTTCTCAAACCATAAAGTGACTTTGTTAACTTTAAAACATGTCCATCTCGTATGTCGACTCCTTGAGGTGGTTTCAAATATACTTCTTCATTTATTTTTCCATATAGGAATGCACCTTTTACATCCATTTGATGAATAAAATAATTCCTTTGAACAGCTACTGATAACATAATTCTTAGAGTTTGTAATCTCAATACAGGGGAGTATACATTATCAAAAGTGTCTGGTTGTTGATATCCTCGAACAACCAGTCTTGCTTTGTATATGGTTTTATCCATACCATCCTTGTTTGTAAATACCCATTTTGTGTCAATTAATTTCATCTCATCTTGTTTTGGTACACTTACCCATGTCTTACTTTCTTGTAGTGTAGTTATCTCTTCTCGTATTGCATTCATCCACTCTTTCCTGTCTTCTCTTGTCTCAATTTCTTCATAACTGGTCGGCAGATTATCACTTTGTCCTACATACAAAGCAAACTTTGCATCATTTTCTTCATTAAAATCCATAATATAATCTTCTTGCCATTTAGGCTTATTTCTTTTCCTTTCCTTTATATTATCTTCTTGTCTTTCTTCATTTGTTGGTTCATCATTTATTCTTTCATTATCTCTGAATTCCTTATTTTCTTGTTGTCCTTCAACTGAATCCCTCATAGGATTATTTTCGTGTACATCATTGTCAGTTTCTTTATCAATTCTTTCAATTCTTGTTTCTCCTTTTTCCTTATTGTTTTCTCCAATCAATTGGAACTCCTGTCTATTTTCTAATCCCTTCAATACTCTTTCTTCTTCTTCCTCTGGTCCCTCGTTAAATATAACATTTCTCGCAACTACAACTTCTTGCTTGTCTTCATCCCATAGTTTATATCCTCCTGTACAATATCCTATCATAAGCATCTTCTTTCCTTTTGCATCAAATTTTCTTCTTAATTCTTTTGGTACATGATTGTATACAATGCTGCCAAAAACTCTCATATTTTTCACATTCGGCTTCCGTCCTTCCCATAATTCACTAGGTGTTTTCTCTTTCAATATTGTTGGACTTCTATTAGTTACATACGCAGAATAATATACAGCCTCTCCCCAGAAGCTTTTAGGTAGCCTTGATTCTATTAAAATTGTGCGTGCCTTGTCCATTAATGTCCTATTCATCCTCTCAGCCATGCCATTCATTTCTGGGTTGTATGCCACTGTGTTCTGTAACTGAATACCCTTATCACTACAGAACTGTTTAAATTCCTTTGAAACATATTCCCCACCATTATCTGACCTTAACTTTAATAAATTCATATTAAAATGTCTAGTAGCATAATTATAATACCCTTTGAATTTTTCAAACACTTCAGATTTTTCTTTTATTAAATACACCATTACAAAATGTGTATAGTCATCTATGAATGTCACAAAATAGTTACAATTGTTCCAAGTAGATGGGCCTATTGGTCCACAAACATCTGTATGTACTAATTCTAATGGTTTAGTTGCTCTATGACCTTTATTATTAAATGGCTGTCTTGTCATTTTACCTAATATACAACTTTCACATAGTATTTGCTCTATTTTACTGTTTTTAATGTCATTCAATCCATCAACCAAATTCTTTTGCACTAATAATTTTATATTGTTATAATTCAAATGACCAAACCGTCTATGCCACAACTGCAATAGTTCCCTGTCATTTTTAGATACATAGTTACTTTCTAAATTTCTTATAATTGAATTTACAGAATACAAAGATCCATCCTTATAGCCTAAAAGTACTAATTCACCAAACTTATCATATACGTTTACATTATTTTTATGGAAAACAATTTTATAACCACAACTACTCATTTTCGATACAGATAATAAATTTTTTCTTAACTCAGGAACATAATATACATTTGTTATTGTTACAAAAATGGATTTATTATAAACTAAATACTTTACCCTAAGATTTCCAACTCCCACAGCTTCTAAATTAATTCCATTCTTGGCCACATTTATCTTCTTTGGGATTCCTAGTTCTATGTATTCATCAAAATAGTCCTTGGTATTTACCAGATGGTCAGAACAACCAGAGTCCAAATACCATACCAAATTTAGATCTTCCATATTGCACCTACCTTCCTGATCACAAAGGAAAACTTGATCTTCTACCTGTTCTGTTTCAGCCAACATAGATCTATCCATTGAATACTGAAATCCTCGACTGTGACAACCTCTATTGTGACTGCGGCTGCCTCTACTGGAACCTCTTCCTCGATCAGGCCTTCTTCCTCGATTAAATCCTCTTCCTCGATCTAATCCTTCTCCACGAGCTGATCCCTGTCCATAGTCGCGGCCATATCCTTGACTGTATGTAGAAGTATTATGCCTTGTGCACTGGTACTGTTTGTGCCCCCTTTTGCCACATGTATAACACAAAAATGAGCTTTCTAGTTTTTCTGTATCTTTTCGTAGTAATTTCTTTCTTTTTTCTTCTTCACCGAGTAGTCTATTTTTTACAAAGGCTAATTTTAAATCTTCTATTGTTTCTAATGCAGTAGTGACACTTTCATAACTTCTTGGCATTGACAATAAGATGTAATTTATTTTTTCTTCCTCAGTTAACTCGTTTCCTGCATCCTTTAATTGCGAAAACATTTCCTCCATTGTAATAAAATGCTCCATTAACGGTTTCCGTTCACAATATTTCTCTTCTGTTAATTTTCTTCTTAAATATATTCTGCTACGTACTCCTTTTGTCTTGAAATTATCTTTCAATTTTTTAAACATCTCATATGCTGTTTTTTCTTTTAAATATTCCAAATGACTATCTGCCACTCCACTAATTATAATAGCCTGGGCCTTTGCCTCTAATGATTCATTTGCATCTATGTTTGCGAAAGTTTCTTCTTCTACGGCCTTAAGTGCTCCAGCCTCTCTTAATATTGCTTTCATGCGAAACGACCACGCATCAAAGTTTTCGCCGGCAAATTGAACAATTGCAAATTTATCTCTAGACATCATTTTCTTATATTTTACACTCTACACAATACTTATATTCGTGTGGCGTCCTTTTTTTTTCGGAATCAAAAATGGAGGTTCGTTGTTTTTTCTTAACCAGATATTTTTAACTAAAACGTGTCTGAGTCCATAACCCTGATAAAATAATTTCTTAATAATAAAACACAACACTTCTACACATTAGTTTATTCTGTCTATTACTGCCTTTTATAGCTCTACAAACTTTATATATTTTATACATACATGTTTACAATCAATTACAATGCTTAATACATATAGCGCCACATACGGCAGTATGCTCTAGTTGCAGGGATGAGACTGGTTGCCTATTTTCAACATAAAGTTCGCGCGTCTTTCTCCCTTCAGCATGAAAGTTGACAAGTATCGATTAGATTCATTTGTATAAAATCGAATTGCAAAGAAAGTCTGCCAGACCAAATCTACGTTTGTAGGTAGAAATTCAATAAGCAGGTAAAATGACCTTGAAATGTTTTTAGATCTTCAGAATTAGTTTAGTTTGTTAGAATTAACATCGTGGCGCCATCCAATTATTACTTTCTTAAGTAGTACTTAAGAAACGCTAAAATCTTAGATACGAACCGAAATGGATTTGTCAAGTTGACAAATCCATTTCGGTTCGTATCCAAGATTTTAGCGTTTCTTAAGTACTACTAGTAATAATTGGATGGCGCCACGATGTTAATTCTAACAAACTAAACTAATTCTGAAGATCTAAAAACATTTCAAGGTCATTTTACCTGCTTATTGAATTTCTACCTACAAACGTAGATTTGGTCTGGCAGACTTTCTTTGCAATTCGATTTTATACATACGAATCTAATCGATACTTGTCAACTTTCATGCTGAAGGGAGAAAGACGCGCGAACTTTAAGCATTCATTTGAATTTATTTGTAAAAATTTAAAATTACGTTTCTTTTATTTATAAATTAAGTTATTCTTAAACATATTCGCTAAAGGTAGGTGATACTCATCCATTCGAATTTCTTATTTTCTTATTTCATATATATTTATATTTTGTAATTTATATTAATACAATGTTGTTCTCTTATTTTGGAAATAAACTAATATTATTATTATTATATAAAAGCCATTTTCTGTTACTTGATACATTTAGTACGTAGCCTGCATCTCTGTTGATCATGTCTAATAATAATAATAATAATAATAATATGCAAAACTGAAATATAGTCATATTATTGTCTTCATAACGTACCTATTAGTTCAACATTCTAATAAATATATTTCACCTGCTAAAAATACATGTAAAGTTAGTATTTGCAAATCCCAAGTGCCAGTTTGACAGTTGATCAGTTTTTTTCATGTTTTTATTTTATTTCTATTTTGTAATTTGGCTCCTGGACAGTTTTCAGAATGGATTTTCTTTTGTGAGATTACTAAGTTCGAATAAGAGAAATTCTATATACATATTTTAAGGCAAATTTGGTCATAGGTACGTTGTTACTTTATATTATAACTTTTCAATTCAAATATCGCGCCAAAACGGTACCATTTTTAACAGAATGTATTGGTTCCTATGTAAGTAAATTTAACAAGGAATTATAAGTATGCGATATCTGTATATTTTATAACATAACCTAGCCATAATTTGTGAAGCTGTGAACATTCTCTTATTATATTTTACTGTGTTATTATACACTATCTGTACGTTTAAGTACGTCACGAACATATTAGATAAGGCACTTCTAACCAAACCGTGAAAATCGCCACCCAAACAGCATCAAGTATTTTTACAATAAAGATGATAAAAACAGTTTTAAATATGTACAAAGATTTAACTCTACAAACACCAAAAATAAAAAGAACAGTAATTGTAATAAAAATCTTCAAAACTAAGTAAGGTAAAGGTATTATTTTAATGTTAATATATTATAAATAATGAGGCTATTATAGAGATTATTGTTATTAATCGAAACTAGAAAACCGGCGAACTGTAGTGGGACTCTGTGTACTTTCGACTTCCAACGATTCAAATCGATTATCGATATCGATTATCGCTAACGATTCTCGCTTTGATTGGTACTCTGTGTAACTATCGATACGCGCTCGGCAAATATCGGAAGAATACTACCTTGTTTAAAAATATTTAGCAGTGTTTTAGGGAATTTGTTGAAAATTCAAAACTTTTTTGCATTACCGGGAAGTATGAATGAAGTTTTAGCTGATTTTAATCATGGTAATCAGAATGATGGTGTAATTGCACGAAGAAATTTAATTAGGAGATAGTTTTTGAATTAAATACACCAATATTAATTATATGATGTATCATTTATCACATTGCGATACCTCTGATTAAGTGCTACATAACATTTGATGTTAAAAGATATGGTGTTAATAAATGATTTCATTTAAAAATAAAAACCTCTGAATAATGTTTACTACAGCACTGAAGAATTTATGAATATTTTAAATATTTAAGATAGATGTTATTATAAAATAGTTTTACGCTTCCTTCATGTTGTATGTATATAGTATTGTATAACAGCCTAGTGGTTTAATTGTTTTAGGTATAGTATGCTTAATATTTTATATTTTTAATTTATAAGTGTATTAATTATTGACTGTTTATTTTACACATTTTATGAAAGCACTGTAGTACAAATTACAAGATGTGCTATTCAATTACATAACTGACATTATTAAAACTGAACACTAATAAATCAATTAAAGAAGTACTTTAACAGTATCAATTTATTTATTGAAATAGTAATGGTGATATAAAATATAAATAATTCTTTAATGAAACATTTTAGCTTAAGAAACTATTTATTTTAAATTAATTCTAACTTGAAATATTGCGTAATGATTCTACCATTGTTTCCATAGCACTTGCTATTCTATTAGTGTTCTTTTCTATATTTTTAAATATATTGATATAGGTAGGGTTGCTTATGGTAGAATTATTCAGGTTATACACTGAAGTAATAGGAGTTGCCTATCTTATATTATTAAGTATGAGTTTTATACAAGATTCGGTTTTTCTTAATTGTGACAGAGATAGTTAAATTTGCAAATATTAATGAACTGGTTGTAATCTTGAAAAATATTGTTTATTGAGTTAAAGGAGAATTTTATAATTACTTGCTGAAATAGTATTTATTACAATTGGAGTTGTTCTTCCATGTATATGTACCAAAAATCTGTAAAGAAAGATTTTGTATAAGTATTGTAAATTTGAAATGTAATTTAGCATTGTGAAAAACTTGTTCAAATGTTATTAATGATGAGGAAAGGATAAAAGATTTTTAGAATACGAAAATAATCAATTAAGAATTGATAAAAAATACCGCTATAAATTGTATATCGGATGTGTGAGTTAATTGTCAAGGTGACAGATAATTGTTACTACCAAGAAGTAAAGCTTAATATTGGTAATATGAAGCATGATAACTTTACTAAATTCAAAGAATAATTTATTATGAGTGAAATATTGACTTATGAAAGGTATTTAAGAATTTATTACACTTCTATAATTTATATTGAGCTTGGTTTTAATGTGTGATTAATTTATTGGTAAAAATAGAATGGGAATTATCACTAAGGTAATTTTAAATAAATAAAGAAGAACTTTTTCGAATTTTGCGGAAGATAGTCGCAATTTTTCGTGTTAAAGTTTATTTTCAGCAAAAGTGTATAAAATAGAAGCAATATTGGAGTAAATTATTATAGAATACATGTTATTCTAATTAAGCAGAAGTTAAAAGGTGTTTACAGAAGATAGAAATTCATATAAAGTATATACGAGGAGTAAAGAATATAATACTTACCAAAATTAATTATCTTAATTGAAAATATTAAATTGCCAATTCAAATTGGAAGGAGAACCAGAAGATTAGATCGTGTAGAATTCCAGGAGCAGTGGACAGAAATTAGACAATTCCAGGAGCGGTAGACGGAAATTAGCCAATTCCAGGGGCATTAGACGTTTTCTTTAAACCATTAGAAGTACTGGACATATACATTTTTCTAAATAACAGAGACATTAGGAATTTCCAAGGGAATTAGAAGATATTAGGAGCACTTGACGTTTACATTTTCCAATCACTAGGAGCAGTTGACGAAAATATCTTGCATAAAACCAATAGTTTTAGACGTATTATTCTAATTGGAGCACCAGAAGGATTACTCAAATAAATCCGTGACGAGACATCTAATTTTGTAGGCCTATATCAAGATAATCGGGAAATATTCCAGCCAGTTGAAGTTCTTGTGTAGGAAAGTGTTTTTTTTTCCAGAACATAAATAGATCTTTCGTGTAAGTCCAGGACAACTACAAAGTATCAACAGTATACATCAAGAAAAATAATAATACAAGTTGGAAAAGGTCGTATATATTTTTTTAACATTACTTATCTATGGGAGTTTAAGAAGAAATAAATTTAAGAAACCTTAATTTAATCTGAATTGAGACCAAGTAATTATAAAATTTTATTAATTAATCACACAAAGTTATTAAAATACCTTTATAGTAAAAAAATTAACTCATATGATAAAGCCAGTATTTTATATAGCAGGATAACAGTCACTGTCATTTTTGAATACTCTCGTTTTTTAGTCTTGTAGAAAACGCATCCTCAATAAGCATTAATTTATAATTGAACAAGTTCATAGAGATTTTTGTAATAATTTTCAATATCTTATCTGAAATATGTATATGTTTTTCTTAAAGAATTCAATATAAGTTTTGAAGTATTTGATTTTTCTTCTTATGATCGTTGAGGTTATGTACATTTTTGAATGGATACATTCTTTAATGGTGAAAATATTAAAGAACATAATTAATTTAGATATATGCTAAATAGATGGCGATATACTTATTTTGTGGAATATTAAAGAAGTATTTAAATTGTTGATACATGAAAACTTAGCCAATTTAAAAAATAGTATACGTAAAGTTTATGGAAAGTAAACGATTTAGTTAAATCGTTTTTACAGTGGAACTCGTAATTCCAATTAATTAAATATTAAAATACTAAAGTAATTGTATGACTAGGAGATATCTACTGAGATATACAGGACCGGGTTAAGAGTATTAACAGGTAGTATATCCAAATAAATTAAATATTGAGTCTCATGTTTCTATTTGATTAATAATTTATACAGTAGAGATTGTAAAAAATTCTGAATTAGCTAGAGGCAACTAAAATTTATCGTAATAGTACTTAATAATAAAATTTTACCCTGAGATTGAATTATAGATCATATTATTTTATAATATAACAATTTTACTTTGATTTACTAATTTGTGGGATATCTTAAATAGAAAGTTTATCCATTTCATAGTACATTTATGGCGCCCAACGTGGGGCCTTGTAAATATAAGACTCACAACATCGTATTTTGAATATTTTATTTATTGGTTTATAGAGGAAACATTAATGTACATTTTCAAAGATAATAAAGTCAATTACAGGTATATTTAGGAACAAGTAATTTTGTTTGATTTATTTGTGTATTCTATTTATTTAAAATGAACACCAGATCTAAAAGTAGCTCTGGTATACATGTAACAGATCCATCTAGCGATGATGAGGTGGAGGTTAGTCAGGAAGGTACTTTACAAGAGGGAGGAGATGTTACAATGCAGGTCCAGGAAGGAAATCAACAGTTGGAAGAAATACAGGACAAAGGAGATAAGGGGGAAATATTAGGAGAGATTTCTAAAACAGAAATGTCGACTACAACAGCAGATATGGAATTAATTCTACAAATGTTTAAACAAATTAGTGAAGAGAATAATAAGAAATTAATGGATCAATTTGACAAGATGAACGAAGAAATATGTGGTCAATTTGATAAGAGGATTGAAGAAAGTAGACGACAAAGAGAGGAAGATAAAGAAGAAAGAAGAAGACAAAGGGAGGAAGACAGATTAGAAAAGCAAATATGTGTGAAAGACAAACAAGATTCAGCAGAAGTTAATGAAATATTGAAGATGGAAGAAGGAATTATTATGGGAAATCAGTTATTAGAAATAGAAAGAAATGAATCTAAAGAAGTGATAGGAAATTTTGAGAAGGATGTTCTAAACGGTATTGATGATATACAAAAGACAGCAGTAATTAAGAAATCGTATAAAATTGTTCTATTACAAAAGAAAACCAAATACTTAGATTCCGGCAGAAGAATTTTAAGATCAAATTTGGACACTCTTTTATTAGGAGAAGAAGATGGTAATATTTTAAATGTATATTTCTCAAGGCAGACAAAAGGGATCTTTATAGGAGACGGAAAGTATATTGGAAATATAGTTAATCTTGGACGGAATACGATACCTAAATATATGAGAAATAGCTTAAGAAGTGGAAAAATTAATATGGTCAGTAAATTTGAAGGAATTGTAAGTGGTAATGATTTTATTGAGAAGAGAAGAGTTTCTTTAGTAAGATATGAGACAAGAAATATTAATCAGGAGACATTGATCTTGTATATAAATTGTAAAGTATTATTAGAATGTGACATTGAAGGTCAGGAAGTTTTAAATACATTCACATTAAATCATATTAATTTTGGGAGAGTATTTAATAAAATTAGGAAAATGAATAATGAGATTACTTATAAAATGGAACGAGAAGATACCTGTTATTTAGAAAATTTGGTACTAGTAGAAAAATTGGATACTTGGAAGAATAGAGTGAGATTAAAAATAGAAATTATGTAATTTCCTTGATCTTATATTATAGTCAGGACGAGAGTTTTCTTTTATATAAAAGAAAGAGATCAACTCTCGACGGTAATAGCAACACCGACTTATCTTAGCTATTTAATTGATCTCATTAAATTCAAAATTTTGTTTTCGAACATATAATTTTTTATGTAATTACCTTTGATCTTATATTATTAATAGGACAGAAGAGAAGAGATTAACTTCTGAAAGTTTTAATACACTTGTGGTTCCTAGTATTTTAATTGATCTCACATTTGGAAAATTATCTTTCTAAATAAATCATTCTAAATAAAAAATAGATTTCCTCATATAGTCAGAATAGACAGGATGAGAGTACCATATATAGTACTATTATCGTTAGTATTACAACATTGGTTCAATTTAATAATGCATTGTTCTCGCAAATTAAATTTTTATTTACGCACAAAGATAGATTTTGAATATTTTCGTTATAAACAAAATTGTGAGCCAAGTTAGGGAAACTAAGTTCACCTGATAATGAAATAGGGGCAGAGCAGTATATTATGAAAACATAGATAGATTTATTACAAATAAAGAAGATTAAATGAAATACCGTCCAGATTTATTTTTTTTTTAAATTTAATCATAGGTTCGTTATAAACATTAGAAGTAGTATTACAATTTTTTTATTTGTATTCCCTTATTCCCAAGTAAAACGTGTGTACATAATAGTTAAATAATGTATAAAAAGTGGTTGGTACAAGTTAATGTTTGCTCAAGAAAAAGTAAATTTATAATACCTGATGTTTTATATATAAAAAAAAAAATTAACAGAGAAATTGATTATAAAGAAGGAAAATATTATTAAGTGATGAGTTGATAAACACTTTTTGAAACAAATTGAGAATTTAATACGACAATTATTGCATGAAAAAGTTGAATTTTATGAAAAATAGATGTGTTTTTTAGTATAGATTATTAAGAAGAAGAAAAAGGTCTTAAAAAGGAAGAAACAATACTTGTTTAAAAAAATTAATGCTTACTATAAATAATTAAAATAAAATGAACCATGATATTATGGTATTATAGAGTTAAATATATGAGAATGGGTAAATAAAATCCCTATATTATTATAAAAGATTGGACAAAATGTCTACTTAAATATTAAGGTAACGTTCGCCTATAAAACGTAGATAAAGTTATTAACTTGCCAAATGGAAGTTTGAGATGAAAAGAAATGTTTAAATAAGTAAATATGAGTTATGTTCGTATAAGAACAGATTAAATGGTTAAAATAAATAATTGTGTAAGCATGTTAAGAGACCATAAAATGTATAATCAAAGAAAACACATATTGAAGTATATGACATTCAACAAAAAAACGTAAGAAAACCGAGATATTAATTTTAAAGAGGTATAATATTTTCTATAGGAAAGTAAAATTAAACTCAATTAAATACAGGTATACAACATTCTAAATAGATATTTTCCTTATACAATAAATATCGTTATAAAAAGATTTAAAACATGTACATAG
Organism: Amphimallon solstitiale; assembly: GCA_963170755.1. Taxonomy (NCBI): domain Eukaryota; kingdom Metazoa; phylum Arthropoda; class Insecta; order Coleoptera; family Scarabaeidae; genus Amphimallon; species Amphimallon solstitiale. The sequence continues at coordinate 133,021,174 of OY720675.1, read as the reverse complement.
AGCAAATTTATAACAAATGAAAATAAGTCATTATTTGTACAAGGATATTTACTTAACACATTATTTTATTTCATATTACATTAGTAAATTTTATATATAAAAAAGTTTTGTTATAGAACATATACATATTTTATGATTTGTGTATAGTATTATAGTTTACACTAAAGTTACTTGTAAAAATATTAATGATGTTGGTATTTTACAAACATGATACCTAGAAATTTATATCTAGTTGAAAATTATTAGAATAAAGATTAATGGACAGATGAAATCGTTTACATTGAAATTTATTATTATTAAGAAATATAAATTAACAAATGGATTGTAATTTAAATTTCTTAAAGGGGCAAATGATATAGGTAGGGTTGCTTATGGTAGAATTATTCAGGTTATACACTGAAGTAATAGGAGTTGCCTATCTTATATTATTAAGTATGAGTTTTATACAAGATTCGGTTTTTCTTAATTGTGACAGAGATAGTTAAATTTGCAAATATTAATGAACTGGTTGTAATCTTGAAAAATATTGTTTATTGAGTTAAAGGAGAATTTTATAATTACTTGCTGAAATAGTATTTATTACAATTGGAGTTGTTCTTCCATGTATATGTACCAAAAATCTGTAAAGAAAGATTTTGTATAAGTATTGTAAATTTGAAATGTAATTTAGCATTGTGAAAAACTTGTTCAAATGTTATTAATGATGAGGAAAGGATAAAAGATTTTTAGAATACGAAAATAATCAATTAAGAATTGATAAAAAATACCGCTATAAATTGTATATCGGATGTGTGAGTTAATTGTCAAGGTGACAGATAATTGTTACTACCAAGAAGTAAAGCTTAATATTGGTAATATGAAGCATGATAACTTTACTAAATTCAAAGAATAATTTATTATGAGTGAAATATTGACTTATGAAAGGTATTTAAGAATTTATTACACTTCTATAATTTATATTGAGCTTGGTTTTAATGTGTGATTAATTTATTGGTAAAAATAGAATGGGAATTATCACTAAGGTAATTTTAAATAAATAAAGAAGAACTTTTTCGAATTTTGCGGAAGATAGTCGCAATTTTTCGTGTTAAAGTTTATTTTCAGCAAAAGTGTATAAAATAGAAGCAATATTGGAGTAAATTATTATAGAATACATGTTATTCTAATTAAGCAGAAGTTAAAAGGTGTTTACAGAAGATAGAAATTCATATAAAGTATATACGAGGAGTAAAGAATATAATACTTACCAAAATTAATTATCTTAATTGAAAATATTAAATTGCCAATTCAAATTGGAAGGAGAACCAGAAGATTAGATCGTGTAGAATTCCAGGAGCAGTGGACAGAAATTAGACAATTCCAGGAGCGGTAGACGGAAATTAGCCAATTCCAGGGGCATTAGACGTTTTCTTTAAACCATTAGAAGTACTGGACATATACATTTTTCTAAATAACAGAGACATTAGGAATTTCCAAGGGAATTAGAAGATATTAGGAGCACTTGACGTTTACATTTTCCAATCACTAGGAGCAGTTGACGAAAATATCTTGCATAAAACCAATAGTTTTAGACGTATTATTCTAATTGGAGCACCAGAAGGATTACTCAAATAAATCCGTGACGAGACATCTAATTTTGTAGGCCTATATCAAGATAATCGGGAAATATTCCAGCCAGTTGAAGTTCTTGTGTAGGAAAGTGTTTTTTTTTTCCAGAACATAAATAGATCTTTCGTGTAAGTCCAGGACAACTACAAAGTATCAACAGTATACATCAAGAAAAATAATAATACAAGTTGGAAAAGGTCGTATATATTTTTTTAACATTACTTATCTATGGGAGTTTAAGAAGAAATAAATTTAAGAAACCTTAATTTAATCTGAATTGAGACCAAGTAATTATAAAATTTTATTAATTAATCACACAAAGTTATTAAAATACCTTTATAGTAAAAAAATTAACTCATATGATAAAGCCAGTATTTTATATAGCAGGATAACAGTCACTGTCATTTTTGAATACTCTCGTTTTTTAGTCTTGTAGAAAACGCATCCTCAATAAGCATTAATTTATAATTGAACAAGTTCATAGAGATTTTTGTAATAATTTTCAATATCTTATCTGAAATATGTATATGTTTTTCTTAAAGAATTCAATATAAGTTTTGAAGTATTTGATTTTTCTTCTTATGATCGTTGAGGTTATGTACATTTTTGAATGGATACATTCTTTAATGGTGAAAATATTAAAGAACATAATTAATTTAGATATATGCTAAATAGATGGCGATATACTTATTTTGTGGAATATTAAAGAAGTATTTAAATTGTTGATACATGAAAACTTAGCCAATTTAAAAAATAGTATACGTAAAGTTTATGGAAAGTAAACGATTTAGTTAAATCGTTTTTACAGTGGAACTCGTAATTCCAATTAATTAAATATTAAAATACTAAAGTAATTGTATGACTAGGAGATATCTACTGAGATATACAGGACCGGGTTAAGAGTATTAACAGGTAGTATATCCAAATAAATTAAATATTGAGTCTCATGTTTCTATTTGATTAATAATTTATACAGTAGAGATTGTAAAAAATTCTGAATTAGCTAGAGGCAACTAAAATTTATCGTAATAGTACTTAATAATAAAATTTTACCCTGAGATTGAATTATAGATCATATTATTTTATAATATAACAATTTTACTTTGATTTACTAATTTGTGGGATATCTTAAATAGAAAGTTTATCCACTTTAGTACAATATCCTTAGTTTCATTGTTGATTTTTCCTTGTGTTATCCACATAACTTGCCCAAATTATTTTCTTTTTATTACTACACTTTATGCTTTAGTACCTACTTTGTTTTCTGTCTTGTTCTTACATGCGCAGGAAGTTGCAAAGCGAGAGATGTCTCTTTTTAAACGAGATATCCCTTGGCTTCGCTTGAAGACGAGAGTGGGCGAATGGAAGGGGAAGCCAGATCGACGACAAAAATGTTATACAGAGTACCAATTTCCACCAAGACGAGACGAAAGTGAATATCGATAGTACACAGAGTCCCACTTGACCTCCGGAAGAAAGAGTGGGCAGGCATATGTGATTTGAACTAGGGATGCGCACGATATATTGTTTTGTAAAAAAGTATCGATGTTTTCTTTTCGATAATCGTGATTGAAATCGATATTTTTTTATTTAATAATATTGACTGTTATCGATTTTTTTATTCGATAATATCGTTTAATCAAAAATGCCATTCTACTTATATCCTGGTAAACAATCTTTGAAATTTTACACATTTATTTTACATTAATATACAAAAGAAACTGTTCATATTATACAGAATACAATAGAATATATTTTTAAGAAAGAAGTTGGAAATTTGAAAAATGCCTACTGCGATGTTTGCTGTTTCGTAGAAATTATAATCCGGAAGCGGCAGCGGAATATTGCATTTCATAGACTTGACATCTCGTATAGTTCGCCGAATCGCCTTCATGGGGTGTTTGTTATCTTTATCGCAATTACTATTTCCTCAAAATTGTAAAGAAGATATGTTTTAAGATGTTCATTTTTTACTTGTATTTATGTATGTGTTTTATACAACTAGAATTATATATTTGAGTTTTGGATTTCTTATACGTTATAGACACAAATTTATATTTTGTTTGTCTTTTTATTGGATTTTTTTTTGTTTTTTGAGTAAATATATATTTTAATAAGTTAAAGATTTTATTTGTTACTAAATGGCTTGAAAAGCCACAGCAAAGAACTTTTAATATAAACATGATAAAAATGTCGATATCAAAGTATATCGATATTCTAGATTCAATATTTGTTTAAAATCGATTTTGAATTTTTGATACATTATTCGATTCTAATATCGATATTTTTGAAACGTTGCGCATTGGAATTTTTTAATTTGCTAATTTGCTATATAGTTTGAACTATAAAATTTGATGAATATGTCAAAAATACTATAGACATGGTGTGCAGTTTCTATTTAAAAAATAAACGATTTCAAAGTTCTGAAAACTGCTAACAAATAAAATGTACCTATATTTACATTTTAAGTAATTAGCAACAACCTTAACAAATTTTGAAGAAAAATGTAAAACGTTCTTAGCCGACAGTTTCTTTGCGAACTTCGTAAATATAAAACAGCTATTAGGCTTTTGTCAGCGTAAACAGTCCCAGTTTAATTGATTTACATAATTCATCTCATTAGTAAAAGCATACGCATCTTTCAATTAAGGATAACAGAAAACTCCATATTTTAAAATATTGCAATTTAATTAAACTCGCAAATTAAACTATGTAGTTACTTTTTCGTTTTGTGGTGCCAACCAGTGATGCCAACTGTTGATTGTCTATTACCACAGATAAGTATACAGATAGCTCATCCTTATGGGACAATTGGAAGCGGCATTTCGCTCGAAATGGAGCTGGAATTTTATTACTATGGAATCCGTCCGCTAAATAGCAGGAAGGTTTTGGCTCTGCAATGTAAACAAATCTATGTATGTTGTCCTAATAAAATATAGATGTCGTTTTATTTTTAACATTTTAAATTTTATATTTAATTTTTTTTCTTTTTATTATATCCTATAATTAATTATGTGCTTTTTTGACTTTTATCGTAATTATTGAAGACAACAAAAAACCACTTTAAAAAATATATTTTTAGATTATAAAATTGTATTATTAGATTACTATACATATATGTATTCCCACATGCCAACATATATAATATATATATATATATATAAATGTATATATAGGGTATGTGTTGTATATAATACGCACACAATTACGCATATCCTACCGCATAATATGTATGGAGACGTAGTGACTATAAAAGAATTATATTTATGGTGCATAACCAGAGACTACAACAGTTTCTTTGTTGTTTGGGATTTTAAGATTGTAAAATAACCCAGTGAACTGAGAACAATTGATTTTTAATGAATATATTTTTGAGTACGTTTGTTAAACAAAATATAGGGAAAAAATGAAAGCATTAATAATATAAAACAAAATTTTTATTTATAGTAAATATGGAAGGGTTTGGTAATAAAAATACATATATTTTTTATAAATAGGGTCTATATATTTCGAAAAATATTCAACTTTTCAGATCTAGATTTAGATGTCCGATATTTGTGGCATTTACATTCTTTATAAAGTTTTGTTATTAGTAACATGTCTAAAAAGAACGTTTGATGTTCGTGTTTGTTACAAATAATGTTTAAATCATTCTTTTCCAGTACTCTCTGCTTAATTTTTGTCCTAATATGATTTAAATCTTTATTTTTGTTGAATATTTTATGAAGCGATTTTAATAACCTTTTCACAAAGGCTGTTATTTGATCATTTGGTTTTCTAGAATTATAGAAAAGTCTTTGCTGTTTTCATATTCTTTATTTAGAATAAATAATTGACTTTTTGATTTTAATGTGCTTTGGGATTATACGCTTCTTTCACAAGTCTCACAATTATACTTTTTAATTAATTTAAAGCAAATGTATCCGTTGACAAATATATATAGAATGCATAATTTGCAAAAATCGCTATTCGATAAAAGTAAACGTATTACTTCCGGTCCGAATTTAGAAATTTTTTTTACACTAAAGGTATTGAAAATTATGTTCTAAATACGTTTATACCCGTAACGTACCTGTCTAGAAAGCATGACTTGCGAGATATTCGCAAAAAACTGATTTTCGATAAGAGTAAAAGACCTACTTCCGGTAGGAATTTCAAAAAACTTTTTTAAGACAATTTGTCTCAAATTTAATTTTGAATACATTTGAATTCTTTATAAATTGTTTAAACTTAGTAATTGACGAAATATTTGCAAAATTCGATTTTTTGACTGAAGTAAACTAGTACTTCCGGTCTACCGATTTTACTGAAAAACTAATCAGATTTCAAGAGGGAGATTATATCGTATGTGTCAATTTTCATTAGGTATAGGGATTCAATGTTTACGTGCGATTTATACGTATACAAGTAATACGTGGCAACGTGGCACCCCTACTGTCCGTCACCAATCCCGGCAACAGTCGACATCACAACGATTTTCTCCGATCTTCCCACTTCTTTCCACCAGATTTTACATTCAATGTTTAGCTGCGAACAGGTTGCGATCTAGTCTGCAATAAAAGTCGTCTTATTACTGGAACGGGAAACATCAAATGGCCGCCGCGATCTCCTGATCTAGTAGTTTATTATTATTTTCAGAATCTTTTTTTATTTACCTTATTTTTAATTTTATTAGAATTATGCTTTTGTTTGTGTCATACTGCGTGAACGCAGCTTAATAATTCTCTGCATTTACTGAAAGGAAAAAGAAAAACAAATCCTTGCAACTCGTAAATATTATTTCTGAACGCATTACAAACACCCAAGCCGGTGGTCGAATAGTTACTGCTAACCACGCTAACTTGTATTTACGAGCATGCATCGGTCGTGCTGGCATTGAAAAGGAAAGAAGGGGTACTATGTTGCCACGTACTGTATGGATTAATCATCTATGGCTAATGAAAATTGACACATGCTGTATACGTAAATACAAAATTTGGAATGATATCTACAGCGGTTACAGACACACAGACATTTTTTAAAAACCACTTTTTTGGTATCAGGGGACTTCAAAACGTGGACATCTGCAAAAATCTCGAGGTCAAAAATTTTGGTCATCACAATACTTCCTTATACTACGTATAAGAAAGTAAAAATGGATTAACCACATTAGATGTGGCTATTAATAATTTCACAAGTATTCCAAGTGACTTCGGATGTGGTCTTCGGCAAAAGTTATAGAATTCCAGATTTAATAACATTGCGGCAATTGTGTATGCTAAATATGCTGAAATAAAAGAATATTTCCAGTACGCACATATAACCAGTTGCGATGTAGAAAGGACGTTTTCTATTTACATGGATGTACTTAATTCAAAGAGAACAAGTCTTACAGAAGAGAAAATGAACAAATAATAAGGTATTTTGTATTTTATAGATCACCAGCCACTTGTTATCCAATTATATAAATAAAATTAAAACCTCTTTAAAAATACAACATCTCAATAGTGCGCCCATGGGCGATGAGTCATGGCTCGCTCGTGTCCGCGGCCTATTTATGAGATACTCATCAATGGATCTCTTTTTATGTACCGATATTATTAGATTGCTTTAGCAAAACCTTCGCCCTTTTATCACTAAATACAAAAGTGTTTCTAATTTTTTAAACTGTTTTGTAGGATAAATAAAGGATGTTCATTGTCTCTTATTTTTTTCGTTAAATATTTTTGTTTATTTGGAAACAAAATAACTGTTAAATTATAAACCAATATTATTAGAAAGTGATGGCGATTCGTAACGACGGCCAACACGTAAAACAAAACCAGAGCTCCGGAACTAAAAATTATTATAGATAAATGACATACCTATGTAAATATGAAACCATATCAGCTAGCTAGGTATACGAAATCGAATGAATTTCGGCAGCTTTTTTTTCGATTAAAAAAACTCCCTAATTGTCAAATAAAAGAACATAATGTATCTGCTTTAATAAAAAAGGTAAACATAAAAATCCTCCAACATTATTTAAAATTCCCAGACATTTTATATAATAGAGGAGATTTGGCAAAGAAAAAATTATTAACAAAATTATTTTCAGGATTTTTTTTACACAATACTCTCAATTGTGCCATTCATTTTCACATCTGTGGTCTGAATCATTTTTTTGTATGTATTCACACATTCATGTTATGGGCTTATATGAATAACATATATTGTGTAATGCGTGTATATAAAGATTAATATTTGGTCTTTTAGATACTAGATGTCCGAGTTGTTTTCATGTTGTAATAGTAGATTTCAACTGACATACGACTTGGTTATTTTAAACCTACAGATATCTATACCTATTTAGGTCCGCCCGCACCCCGTAGTACCCGCAAGACTCCAAATTTAACTGATTTATAAAATTTTGCGCCGTTAACTATGCAACACGCTTGTTTTCTCGTAATCGTATTGGACAAGCTATCTGTTATACTTATCTGTGCTATTACGTACTTTCAAATAACTCGTAACATACTAAATTTTATAATTAGTAACCGCAAAAATTGTTGTTAATTATAATTTTAAATTATAATGAATAATTAAAGTATCGCATAACACACAACTAACCTCTAAATAATTGCAAGATAATAACGGCATCTGTATTATATGTGCTACACTGTTAGGCGACGTAAATGTAACAGATATCTGTAATGTATGTAAAGACCCACCAAAAATGTAAATAAATTTTATTTCATGGATCACTTAAAAAATTACACATGTATTTAGCTACTGTTACTATTTTTACCTTCCAAATATAAATACCGAGTGTACTTGCTATATTACATATAAATTTACTGTGTAATTTTTAAATGTAGCCATTTTTTCTAGTACTTGCAAAACCACTAACATCCCATTTTATTTACGGCTTATATATTAACTTAATTTAAAAAAGAATTCGACCGTTCACTTCGTTTAACCTTTATCTTCATGCTTAATGCATAAAATTTACATGTTTTGATATTTTATGCCCGTAAAAATGGAAATAAAAATGGTATTTTTTGGGTACATTTCTCTCCCGCCAAAACCTTATCAAACGCAACCTTAAGGCTGGGATTTCAAGTGACCGTTACGGTTTACTATAGAATGGCCCATGACATGCTGCCACCTACTAAGGGATAGCTACAATTTTTTTTTGTGCGGTCCGAAACAGTTCCCTACCCTAAAGTCACTAAAAAGGTATCTTTTCAGTTTTGTTACCATCTACTATAACTTCTAAGCATTGCGCGGGAAAATGCAATGAAGAGCGATTCTTGTTTTATTCTGTTTTATGCAGTGTTTGCCTTCATAGTCAATTCGTGGTCTGTTTGTGTAAGCCGAGGTGTAAACCATGGGACGACTTATGGTGGAATTCTGTAACTTTCTCGGAAGCTGCGGCTATCGTAGGCCCTGGCAACGAAGTGACGTTGCGATGACGATTTCAGAATATTGAGAGTTAGTGACGTAGAACTGTCAAAACGTTCGTGAGTAAAGATTTTGGGAATAAATGCAGTTGAGGTAACGGGCGAGTTTTGGCAAAATAACTAGTGTACCCTATAAAGGACCTCTAATTGAACAACTTTTACTTATAAAATTATGGGTGCAAACGTACAGAAATGGAGATAAAAAATAAATTAGGTACTCACCGAGTGAATTTTGCAGGTTACATCACATGTAAGATATCCCGTATAGATCATTGAAATAATGAAAATTACAATAAATGATGTTTATTTCACATTATCACACACAATTTAGTTCAATTTGTATGTTTTCTTATTACTTTTATTCAATTTTAAAAGCACCATCGAATGTCAACAAAACAGCTGATATACACGTGATCTCATCCGCCGGAAGCCGCCCATTCTTAGTTAGATGCGGTCTAACGGACTCAAACGAATGGTTTCCATAGAATTATTTACGGAGTAGAGGCCCATCTAAATTGTCGTCTATATTTCAAAATTACAGGCAAATTAGTTTAAAATACGTTAATTATTGACAGATTTGTAGTTTATTTTATTTCCTTTTAATACTTATTTGTAAATTACACGCGAATCCGTAACAAAATATGTAATAAAATATAAATTATTTATAGATTTGTAGTTTATTTTATTGGCTTTTAATATTTATTTGTAAATTACAGGCGAATCAGTAACAAAATATATAATAAAATGTAAATTATTTATAGATTTGTAGTTTATTACATATACCATGTTTTTTAAAATTATATAAAATCTATTAAAGAAGTAGGTATGTTGTGAAATAGAAAGTGGTGGGAAAGGAATATAGTCAAAAAATAGCTGTATAATATGAAAGTAACCAATATGCCCCCCGCCCCTGCACCGCGCCACACAACAAAACAAAATACGATAAATGAATGGAAATTGCAATGAAAAACTTAACCATAAATACTTCGAATGTAATAACGTACTTGTTTATTTGCACTTATTTAATTCTTAAATATGCATTTTAAAATTAATAACTGGAATTTTCGCAGGCGCATCATTTGCTTCAAAGTGTATTATAATTGTTTTCATATAAAATACCAATTTTTATAAGGTTTGATTAAAAATTTGCTGCAATGGCATAGTAAAATTCACCTTTTTTTTTATAAATCGACTTTTTACCGGTTATAATTAAATCACTAGGAGTCGTGCCAACAAATACCTTTACTAAGTTTCATTAATAAAATTGTTTCGGTTAAGTATAAAAACGATTATTCGGTAGTAGGTAATACAAGAATTTATTAATTTATGTTTAAATGTTGCCATGGTTATAATCACTACTTTCGCATTCTTTTCCCTTTATTATATATAATATTTGTTTAAGTCTAGATGATAGTACATACTATACATGAGCGAGATAGAGGAATACGGTATTGTTTCACTCAGACTAGACCAACTCGTGTTTTGTCGGCTCTCGGGGAAACCGGTAAGTAATACACTGCCCGAGAGCCGACAAAACACGAGTCGGTCTAGCCTGAGTTAAATTGAACGTATTCCCCTATCTCACCCATGCACACACTAGCAGTCACAATAAACCATCTACCTCTATTATCCATTTTTTTAGATTTCCCTTATTACCTTTTGCATACGTAAATAATTTCCTATTTAAACCTGTTTCATGTTATAAACGAACTTACATAAATATTTTATATTTTGTTGGAAAAAAGTGGTTTTTAAAAAATGTCTGTGTCTGTGATCACGATAGCGGTCAAACGGCTATAGCTATCTATTCCAAATTTTGCATTTAGTAGTATAATCTCCCTCTTGAGAACTGATTAGTTTTTCAGTAAAATCGGTAGACCGGAAGTAGCAGTTTACTTCAGTGAAAAAATCGAATTTTGCCAATATTTCGTCAACTACTAAGTCTACACAAATTTATAAAGAATTCATGTACTTAAAATTAAAATTGAGAACAATTTTATTTAAAAAGTTTTTCGAAATTCCTACCGGAAGTAGGACTTTTACTCTTATCGAAAATCAGTTTTTTGCGAATATTTCGCAAGTCATGCTTTTTAGACAAGTACGTTACGAGTATAAAAGTATTTGAAACATAATTTTCAATATCTTTTGAATAAAAAAAATTTCAAAATTCACACCGGAAGTACCACTTTTACTCTTATCGAATAGCGATTTTTTGCAAATATGTCGTAAGTTATGCATTTTATATAAATTTATGAAGAGTACGAAAGTATTTAGAACTGGATTTGCAATATTTTTTGTATATATGAAATTTCAAAATTCGGACCGGAAGTAGCACTTTTACTCTTAGCGAGTAGCACTTTTTTGATAATATCTTGCAAAGTATGCATTCTATAGAAATTTATTAAGAGAATAGAAGTACTTAGAATAGGATTTTGAATAATTTTTGTGTAAAAAAAATATAGTATAGTTTGAAACGCTCATATATTTGGATGATATTTAAATGGATTCAGTATCATCACCCGGCAACTTCGCGCTAAATTTTGGCTAAAATTGCATAAAGAGTCCGCTGTAGACTATCATATATAACTTTATCAAAAATGAGGTGTGGCCACCACACGACTTTCTTATACGTATGAGTGTTTCAAATTATAGAATTTTAAGAATTTTTTTATACAAAAATTATTCAAAATCTTATTCTTAGTACTTCTATTCTTTTAATAAATCTTTATAGAATGCATACTTTGCAAGATATTATCAAAAAAGTGCTACTCGCTAAGAGTAAAAGTGCTACTTCCGGTCCGAATTTTGAAATTTCATATATACAAAAAATATTGCAAATCCAGTTCTAAATACTTTCGTACTCTTCATAAATTTATATAAAATGCATAACTTACGACATATTTGCAAAAAATCGCTATTCGATAAGAGTAAAAGTGGTACTTCCGGTGTGAATTTTGAAATTTTTTTTATTCAAAAGATATTGAAAATTATGTTTCAAATACTTTTATACTCGTAACGTACTTGTCTAAAAAGCATGACTTGCGAAATATTCGCAAAAAACTGATTTTCGATAAGAGTAAAAGTCCTACTTCCGGTAGGAATTTCGAAAAACTTTTTAAATAAAATTGTTCTCAATTTTAATTTTAAGTACATGAATTCTTTATAAATTTGTGTAAACTTAGTAGTTGACGAAATATTGGCAAAATTCGATTTTTTCACTGAAGTAAACTGCTACTTCCGGTCTACCGATTTTACTGAAAAACTAATCAGTTCTCAAGAGGGAGATTATACTACTAAATGCAAAATTTGGAATAGATAGCTATAGCCGTTTGACCGCTATCGTGATCACAGACACACAGACATTTTTTAAAAACCACTTTTTTCAAACAAAATATAAAATATTTATGTAAGTTCGTTTATAACATGAAACAGGTTTAAATAGGAAATTATTTACGTATGCAAAAGGTAATAAGGGAAATCTAAAAAAATGGATAATAGAGGTAGATGGTTTATGGTGACTGCTAGTGTGTGCATGGGTGAGATAGGGGAATACGTTCAATTTAACTCAGGCTAGACCGACTCGTGTTTTGTCGGCTCTCGGGCAGTGTATTACTTACCGGTTTCCCCGAGAGCCGACAAAACACGAGTTGGTCTAGTCTGAGTGAAACAATACCGTATTCCTCTATCTCGCTCATGTATAGTATGTACTATCATCTAGACTTAAACAAATATTATATATAATAAAGGGAAAAGAATGCGAAAGTAGTGATTATAACCTTGGCAACATTTAAACATAAATTAATAAATTCTTGTATTACCTACTACCGAATAATCGTTTTTATACTTAACCGAAACAATTTTATTAATGAAACTTAGTAAAGGTATTTGTTGGCACGACTCCTAGTGATTTAATTATAACCGGTAAAAAGTCGATTTATAAAAAAAAGGTGAATTTTACTATGCCATTGCAGCAAATTTTTAATCAAACCTTATAAAAATTGGTATTTTATATGAAAACAATTATAATACACTTTGAAGCAAATGATGCGCCTGCGAAAATTCCAGTTATTAATTTTAAAATGCATATTTAAGAATTAAATAAGTGCAAATAAACAAGTACGTTATTACATTCGAAGTATTTATGGTTAAGTTTTTCATTGCAATTTCCATTCATTTATCGTATTTTGTTTTGTTGTGTGGCGCGGTGCAGGGGCGGGGGGCATATTGGTTACTTTCATCACAGATATGTTTATACTGTGCTTTCATATTATACAGCCATTTTTTGACTATATTCCTTTCCCACCACTTTCTATTTCACAACATACCTACTTCTTTAATAGATTTTATATAATTTTAAAAAACATGGTACATGTAATAAACTACAAATCTATAAATAATTTACATTTTATTATATATTTTGTTACTGATTCGCCTGTCATTTACAAATAAATATTAAAAGCCAATAAAATAAACTACAAATCTATAAATAATTTATATTTTATTACATATTTTGTTACGGATTCGCATGTAATTTACAAATAAGTATTAAAAGGAAATAAAATAAACTACAAATCTGTCAATAATTAACGTATTTTAAACTAATTTGCCTGTAATTTTGAAATATAGACGACAATTTAGATGGGCCTCTACTCAGTAAATAATTCTATGGAAACCATTCGTTTGAGTCCGTTAGACCGCATCTAACTTAGAATGGGCGGCTTCCGGCGGATGAGATCACGTGTATATCAGCTGTTTTGTTGACATTCGATGGTGCTTTTAAAATTGAATAAAAGTAATAAGAAAACATACAAATTGAACTAAATTGTGTGTGATAATGTGAAATAAACATCATTTATTGTAATTTTCATTATTTCAATGATCTATATGGGATATCTTACATGTGATGTAACCTGCAAAATTCACTCGGTGAGTACCTAATTTATTTTTTATCTCCATTTCTGTACGTTTGCACCCATAATTTTATAAGTAAAAGTTGTTCAATTAGAGGTCCTTTATAGGGTACACTAGTTATTTTGCCAAAACTCGCCCGTTACCTCAACTGCAGTTTACCCTATCTCTATTTTATTTATTTTAGAAATTATATGCGTATATTCCGAAAACGTTTATGAGATCACGGAAATCCTTTTGAAATACCAAACAGGCATTTTAAACAAATGTTTAGACTGAATAAGGACACTGTTCAAAACCTGATCCAGTTATTGGATGGACATATTGAACAAACAAATATACCATTACATTTGAAGGTTATTATCATAAAAAAGAGTACCAACTTAATGTATTAAAATTCGAAGCACAATAGCGCCGCCATTTTTAGCCAATGGTACTAATTTTCAACAGCGCCATATTTGAATATTTAAATACCATACTTTCTGAATTAAAATTTAATATTATTTTTAAATAAAGATAAAAATGCAGTAATTGATCATTTGAGTGACATATTTATCAACTTAATAATCAATTACACATTTTCATCTACTTTCACAAAACACTACTTCATGGAAGTCAACTATTTTAAAAATAAAAAGAGAAAAATTGTTATACATAGTAAGTTTAATTTTAGAAAACAGTTAATAAATAAAATTAAACATATTATAACATTATATAAAATATAAATAAAATTCTCATAAAAACAATAAATAAAGACATTTACAGATATTAAATTTTTACAAAGTATCAACAATAAATAAAATGCAAACTGAATTAACGAAAAGTAGATTCTTGTAATAATAATAACAATAATACATAAACAGAAAGTAAACTCTTATAAAAATATTAACAAAAAATATATTCTATAACAATTAAAAATATCACAGTAAAGGTGTCTTCCTCGGTAATCAATGCAGTCATCAGGCCAGTTAACGTAAACATGTAAAAAAGAAAGAAAATGACAAGTACCTAATCTGTATCTGTATAGTATATGTATCTATATATAACAATTACCACTAACAAGTTCCACACTTATGTTATGTTGCAAGATATACTTATTTATACTACACTAATAATCACAAACATCAGTAACAACACAATATTTGTTCCAGATTTATACTATGAAATTTTTGTCAATATTTTAGCAGCACTTTCTTTTACGGCACCTCATTCTATTCTTTACCCTTCTTTCCAATTCACAAAAAAACTTTTTAAATAACATATTAAGAACTAACTCAACTATTTTATTTTTAACATTAAATTTGTGCACAGTACACTGTAGCCACTCAAACGTTACATTTTCACTAATGCAAAACTTCAACTTTTCATATACATTTGTATTATGTCCTCGCTTTTCTAAATATTTATAGATAATATGATACATATGGGCTATACAATATATTAATTCCGTACGAGCATATTTTAGATGGTCTTTCTGTGTATGATATTCTTTAAACATTGTAAATGTATGTTCAGGTAAAATTTCGGTACTTAATAAATCACTTTCGCAATCTTTGCACTCTAATTGAAGCCGTTTAACAATATAACCTGATACATACGTTACTGCCTGTAATTCAGCAAAATCTGCATTTTCTGGTTTGTCTGGTACATTCCAAGGTATAGTATCTTCTTCTCCAAATGTTGTTGAGTTACCTTTTCTTATGCAATAATTTGGTAGATGTTACTCGTAATGCAGCTTTCTTCTTATGTTTTGCTTTAGTAATAGTTTTCTTTAATCTCAAAATTGTTGTTTGTTGCTTACTTGATAATTTATAAAGTGATTGGCTGTTTTGAGGTAAGTTGTTCACATACTTTATTCCATATTCCCGTAGTACACTCTGTTCTTTATAAAATAAACTATTACTTTTATTATTTTCCAAGCTTGATGATGCTTCTATTTCCAATAAGTGCTCTTGACTCTCTCTTGGTGGTTCTTTTTCATGACAAGTATCTTCACTAATTGTAGAATTAATATTCACAGCTGTTATGTTATTGTTGAATATATCTGGTTCTGCAAATTTTATTAGCCTACGTTTCAATGTACTTGTAAAATTTTTTTCTGAAAAGTGATCTTGGCATATGTACCGCTTTCCAGTTGTGTCGGAGAATTCCGGAAAATGGATTTTCAATACATTTGTCCACCTCCTTCCTCGTGAAGTTTTCGGATCGAATAAAAAAAAGCATACATTTTGTGAGGTATTTTTTTCCAATAATCTACAACGAACATTTGCACAGAATGGAATGCAGCACGATAAACTTGTTTCACTCATGATTTAAGGATAATAAAAATTAAAACAAAGCCTTACCAAACAATTTTCCATACGATACCCGGAACCTATACTACAACATGGCTGACAATGTGATAAATGGCGGTAAATGTACGAGTAACCACGCATGCGCTAAAATTGCATTAGTTCATAGGATTAAAAATGGCGGAGCCACCATCGTGTAATTCAAGTTGGAGCTCTTCTTTATTTTCTCTATGATAAACATCACTTGAAATGCATATTAACTTTATAGTGCACATTATATATTTGTTACAGGTCTTAACAACATTAAATTTCGTAGCATCAGACAGCTATCAGAATAGTGTTGGTATTAATAGCTTTGTTTCTCTCATAGTCTCAGTCAGAGTTCAGTAAGTCGAATAGTTCATCAGGTCTGTCTTGTAATATCAAACAATTTATTCCCTGAATGGATAAAATTTCCCAGTGATTGTGAATCGAAGAATCATGTCAAGCAAGGGTAATTATGTTGTATCAAAATATTCTAAAAATAATTCTTTATTTTGTTTTTATGATAAAAAATGGGAGACCGGAGATGTATTTTGTTTAATCGATAGCACCCAGTTCATATATTTACCAAGGGTAATTAAGGGTATCTTTTCTAAATGTTCTAAAAATTATTCTTCTGTATAGTTTTTATGAAAAATGGGATGCACAAGATGTAGGTGTAATTAATGGCACATATGTCGATATACTTGCTCCACCTTTAGCCGATGAATAACACTCTCCTTTTGTATATATATATTTTTTCTATTCACATACTGCAATTTTTTTTCTAAATTTCAGCACTACTTTTATGGTAAGGTTAATAAAAGAAAATATATTTGACAATAAAATGTGTTTTATTTTTCAATATTTATACAAACAATCTCTATTTGAGTACCTATTATTCAAAGTTCACATTTCTAGTTCAGTATTATTATTTTTCTTTTTGATCTTTATTGTTAAGATTTAATAGTAAACATATAATTCATATCCAATATTAGTATAATTATCGGAGTCAAATGTCTTGTATTGTTTTATAATACTTGCTGGTAAATTTATTAAACAATAATTTTTTACATTCTTTTGGGTTGAACAAGTGCAAATTTCAGCCTAATGAATATTACTCTCCTGTAAAAACTGCAAATAAAGAGAACTTTCAATTACTATAATTTCAGAGGTTCGACAACAAAATCCTGCAATAATATCGAATGATTTGGTGTACCAAGTACAACAATACATCACAGGATTGGTCGATTTTCTAAATACAAAATCATCTATATCCTTCAACCATTTATATACTTTGGCCTGTGCTATTAAAACTTAATGTTACCTTTTTGGATCCTAAAACATTAATTGTTCAATACAGTTACACATTGATAAAATCTTTGCGGTTTGACTTACAAATAAAGAAAGTCATTGACTAAACAGGTAAATTTCCTCTTATTTTCTTCAACATAATATAAAGTTAAACATCTTCTCAATTTGATGTAGTTTTATTATTAGAAAATCTTATGAAAAAGTCAACTTTAAATTGTGAAGTTATTGTGAACACGATACCATAATAGACTTTTTCGAACATGTAGTTTGTGCACATTTCACATGCTTTATGTTGTGTGGATATTGTCTGCTAGGTTTATGTATTTTTTTGTGTTTAGGTACTCTTGTAAGAAAAACAATGTCCACTTTATAGGGATACCTGTCCTTGTTGGCTTTATAAAAAAATCACATTTCATCATCCATAAATGTGCCTGAAAAGACATTTATCTGCAAATTCACTATACACTAGTGCGATACTACGTCCTTTGAAACTCTCCTAATGATAAGAGTTCTTGTTGAAATTTACCAAAGTTTTTCGTGCTATCTTAGCAGCAGTATAAACATATGTTTATACCACATGTCATAGTATGTGGTATAAACATATGTTTATACCACATACTATGTCTTGGCATTACAAAATGTTCCGTACATTTTCTTTAAAAAAAAATGTTAGCATTCCCTATATTATATTTCAAACAATTTTCGTATTAGTTAAAATTTTAAATTGAAATATTTTGGTATATGTTTACGAGATGATATGTCTGTTTACATGTTAAACATAAAGGTTATGTACAAAAAATCGTAAATTGACACTTTACGTCACTAACTGCAAAAATTCTGAAATCGTCATCGCAACGTCACTTCGTTGCCAGGGCCTACGATAGCCGAAGCTTCCGAGAAAGTTACAGAATTCCACCATAATACTTTCAAAGCAAAAAAAACGTTCAAAACACGCGAGATCAGCGAAAATTTCTGCTGCAAGAAAATCTGCTGTAAAAGAAATTTTAGATAAAATAATTTCTTCCGGTAAGTTGATCAAATAATAAAATAGCTGTATGGTTATTTTCTCCTTTGTTATTTTCTCCTTTGTTATTTTCTCTCAAAATAACTCTGTTTATTATTTTTCATAGTAGTCGGAAAAGAGAGTAATGCAGAGAAACCTGCAGAATCAGAAGCTAGGAATGGTATGCTTAATTTTTCTTCAAGTGTTTCTTTATTTTTTCCTAGTAATTGCAGAGGAGAGCAATGTACCAAAAGTAGCAGAAGTGCAAAATCACACGTTAAATGCTATGAATAACGATGTCTGTGAGAGTGAAGAATATAATTTTACTTGGGGTTCAATAGCAGAATATGAAAGGTGAGCAAAAAATTTAAGATACCTAGTATAGTATGTATTATATAGCAACATTTATTTTAGAGTAAATAGTCATCAACTCACATTCGCTGCAGAAAAAGAGATTCCTAAGTTAAACGGGTATCGAATAGTAGACATACATTATTTATTGTCGCAAATAGTATCGCTACAATACTATCATTCCAAACAATGTACAGGTGGCAAACTTATGTACCATGAAGAAATTCGGTCTGGGTTAGTGAGTACGTTTACGTATAAATGCAATGTTTGTAATGAATGTGTATCAATACGAACCGAAAAAGCCAGAGGATACTGAATCGATTGTCAATACTGCTGCTGTGTGGGGGACTCTTGCAACCGGGAGTAGTTATGCCCATTTGGAAGAACGTCTAAGTATTTTAGATATTCCACCTTTATCCGGAAGACATTTTTTTGACACTCAAAGAAGACTTGGTTTTGTAAGTACCGATTGTTATACAGTATGGAAACTACTTAATATGGAATAAATTCAGTAATTTTAAAAGTCATGACATTTGTCGAAAACGCCGGAACAGGTAAATTTTTATTTTTAGGGGAACACATGTCAAATTTGACGTAATCGCAATCTCTTGGCCCCAGCAGGGCCCATCTTAATTTTATAGAGCAAGTGGGGTCGAGTGACCCCTTGTTTGTAAGGTCTTTTAATTCTATGTACGCCTGGCAAATTTGTTTTGAGGTGTGTTTGATATTGAAACATAAAAATCCGATAATATTGTTTATCGCCAACCGTCAGTAAAGTGATGCGTTACCATAGCGTTTTGCGGAGGTAAAGAAACACTTTATCGTACTGTACAATAAAGTACTTTACCTGCCGCTAATATCTGTCAGCGTAGCATGACTGATGACTTTTAAAAATAAATCGTTTGTCACTGTCATAAACTGTCAAAAGTTATTATATCTTTATTTCTTAAATTAACAATTTTAACGGTTGGCGATAAAATTTTGTATGCACCACGTCAGTAAAGTACCTTTACCGAACTCGTCTGTTACTCGCCGCGCTCGCTTCACTCGCTTGGCTCGTAAACCAGACTCGTTCGGTAAAGTATCACTTTACTGACTTGTTACATAAATAACTATTATCGCCAACCGTCAGTAAGGTGATGCGTTACCATAGCGTTTTACGGAGGTAAAGAAACACTTTATCGTACTGTACAATAAAGTACTTTATTTTCAACCATACGCGTAATGTTGGCATTTCTGACTTTTTAAAAGTTGGGAAGTGTGACTTTGTTCACGTTTACTTCCCGCCCTCTTATTACTGCCCTCATTTACTTCCCGCCCTCTATTACTGCCCTCATTTCTTAACCTCAATGTCAATCACAAAACTGTCAACTGGATGTGTCAAAACCTTATCGGAATTTTTATCACAAATAATTATTAATTGTATGGTTGTAAAAATTAATTGTTACACTAGAATTATTGGAAGCTTGAATCCATGTAGATAGGCCGCCCTGCTATTGCTGATATTATGAAATAGTGATTTCTTGTCCTACATTCGAGCCAAGATATCTGGATTGCTACGGTAGGACAGTTTCCCTCAGTTGAAGTGGAGTGCAGACCTTGAAGTCTTTACTACTCAACATTTCTTTTATAATCTATTCACCGAAAAAACGTGGCGTATATTTATTTGACGTTTACGCTAGATGATCACAAATCTGACAACTCAATTTGTCAAAACTTTTACCGGAATTTGTATCACAAATAAATATAATTATGGTTGTAAATAAAATAGTATACAAACCTCGGTGAAAAGTTTCATTCCTGTCTCGAGATAGAGTTAACCTCGACGCTTCGCGTCTCGGTTAACTACTTAATCTCTCGACAGTAATGAAACACTTTCCACCTCGGTATGTAATATACTATTACCTGCCGCTAATATCTGTCAGCGTAGCCATGACTGATGACTTTAAAAATAAACCGTTTGTCACTGTCATAAACTGTCATAAGTTATTATATCTTTATTTCGTAAATTAACAATTTTCACGGTTGGCGATAAAATTTTGTATGCACCACGTCAGTAAAGTACCTTTACCGAACTCGTCTGTTACTCGCCGCGCTCGCTTCACTCGCTTGGCTCGTAAATCAGACTCGTTCGATAAAGTATCACTTTACTGACTTGTTACATAAATAACTATTTTTCGAAAACTGTCATCAAATGTTGACATTTTCGTTCAATTTTCAGTATGCGAAGTGATTTTTTTTGTCACTTAACCTGCAAAATACTTTCATGTTCTAGATCATAAGAGAAATGTCAAAATGTTGACTGTTACTAAGCAAAGTGATTCTTTTTTGACATAAATGTCAAAATATTGACGTTTACCTTATTTATTTTTTTTTTTATTTTTTTTTATTTTCATACCAGTTTTATTGCAGTTTTCGAAAAAATGTTGTTTGATACACGATTGCGAAATACTTTTGCATTTTCGAATGGGTTTTTTTGCGAGCGAAAGAAGTATGCTTTCGCAATCTAGAATCAAAGATAACTATAATTGAGGGGCCACCCGACCCCCCTTGCTATTTAAAATTTTTAAGATGGGGTTGCTGGGGCAAGGGGATTGCCATTACAACGTTAAATTTGACATTAACACGTGTCCCCCTGAAAATAAAAATTGACGTGTTCCAGCGTTTTTGACAAATGTCACTAGAATTGAACTTACTGAATTTATCCCATAAGTAATTTCCACGCTATACAGGTCGTCCAAAAGTATGGAACCAAACGTTTTTTGACAAAACTATCAACTTTTCAAAAAAACTAATTTGTGTACCTTAAATGGTTATAAAATTGCCATCTCTAGAAATTTTTTATTCAACGAAAATTGATTATTATTTTGAGATAAAGCTATGAACATAATTTTTTTAAATGGGAACATGGTATAATTTTTTTGTGGACAAAGTAATTTACTCAATAAGCACAAATGTATAAAAAAAATGTTTTAAACTTTATGGTTGTTATTTAAAAAAAATTGCAAAAACGGACCCGAAAGGTGTAGTCGACTTTAACCGAATGTGTCTTTGCGGGTCTTGTCCCTGTCTTGCGGAGGGGAGCTAATAGGATGTCAGGAGGAGAAGCGTGCTTTAGGCAAGACACGCAAAGACCTATTCGGTTAAAGTCGACTACACCTTTCGGGTCCGTTTTTGCTATTTTTTTAAACAACAACTATAAAGTTTATAACAATTTTTTTACACATTTGTAATTATTGAGTAAATTACTTTCTCCGCAAAAAAAATTACACTATGTTCCCATTTAAAAAAATTATGTTGATAGCTTTATCTCAAAATTATAAACAATTTTCGTTGAATAAAAAATTTCTAGAGATGGCAATTTTATAACCATTTAAGGTACACAAATTAGTTTTTTTGAAAAGTTGATAGTTTTGTCAAAAAACGTTTGGTTCCATACTTTTGGACGACCCTGTATATTTAATACCAGAGTACATCAGCATTAATATAAATAAGTTATGAAGTAAAATGATGTGATGCAATGAAGGATGAAAAATAAATGGCATGTTGTAGTTGTTCAAAGATTCGCTGTGGGAAGAAATGGAAGCAGCAGGTAAGGAAGAATATAAGATAGCAAGAGAAAAAGGTGATGTGTAGATCAAGACGGACTTGCACACATTACCGTATGCCTTGATGGCGGCTGGTCTAAGAGGAGTTATGGGCATAATTATAATGCTGCATCAGGAGTGGTATGATATAATTAATATTATTTTTATAAATGTAATATAATTTTTTTTTTGTTGATCTCAACGGTCACGTATATTCACCTCTAATTATCATGTTGTGCTACTTTGTGGTTCGCAAATTTGGAATTTTGATGTTGTAGAACCTAATGTCTATTTTGACGCGCCAACAAAATGTATGTTTTCTCTGGCAAATATAATATTTATAATATTTATAAATTGGGTGCTGCATTATAGAATTTTACTTGTTAGGCTGTAATAATTGGAAAGTGTACAGGCAAAGTACTCTACGTCGGAGTCCGAAACAAATATTGTTGCTGCTGTGCTAGAGCTGAAAACAAAAATGAAACCGTGAAAGAGCACATATGTTTCAAGAATTGGACGGGCTCATCAGGCTCAATGGAACAAGATATAATTGTGGAGGGCTTCAACATGAGTGAGGAAATGCACCATCTCCGTTACAAGAGGTTTATTGCAGACGGTGACGCAACTGTAGATGCTAACATACACAAAAGGGTTAGTTATGGGTCAGAGGCAAGTACAACAACAAAAACACGACGTATAAGTAAATCATAGGTTTTGTCGTTTTAAGGTAACCAAAATAGAGTGCACAAATCATTGCATAAAAAATTATCGAAAAAATCTCCATAAAATGAAGGCTGATATCAAAGGCGTACCATTATCTATCAGAAAACTATTAACGACCGACGTTATAAAAAGTCTTTCAGACACCGCCCAAAAAGCAATTTACGCAAACGCCCATGGAGATGTCGCACAACTTAAAGAAGATTTAAGAAATTCAATTTTCCACGTTTTTGGCAACCATCAAAAATGTACACTGCATATGTGTGACAAGGTTGGTGATGTGGCTAGTGACAGAACGGCATTGTTAATTGAGACAGGCGCACATCATCATCTATATGCTGCAATGCACTCAGTTTTGGTAAAGGCAAACATGCTCATAGATAATGAGACCAACAACCGAGCGGAATTATTTATGAGCATACTGGCACGATTCAATATGGGGAAACGTTTGAACGTCATTGAAAGAGACAGTTTCCAAATTAGATCATACCTAACTGGTCTACGATACAACAAGGGTGAAAAATGGCATTTATCCTCTTGGAAAAAAGCTTTGAATAAAAGCCCAGGAAAAATTTTGAAAAAATATGTTGCTAACAAAATGATTAATAAAATGAAGCGTAAACAGACCCCTTATCGTAAGCCAAAATTCGTAAAAAGACTTCAATATGCTAAAGATGACCAGCAGTGTACTCGCACGAAAATGCAGCAGCAAATAGATTATGGGGCAAATATCTCTAGTGTAGAAATGTCCAATGAGACTCTGAATGAAGAGGTAGACGAGTTGATTAAACGACTTAAAGTTCGTATGCACCAAATATGTTTTTTTGGACATACTTTTAAAATTGACATATTTTTTAGGTTTCTGAGACTCAACAGCAAGACATTTTTAGAACCACCACCGAACAATTTGAAAGTGCGAGATACAGATCTGAGCGAATGCACAGATTGACAGCATCAAATTTTGGCGCCGTTTATGTTCGAAAAGAATTTACTTCTTGTCACGTTCTAGTAGATAAAATACTAGGAGGAACAAGACAAATATCCGATATGTTATATGGCAAAACCAACGAAAAATTGGCAATAAACCAATTTGTTGAACAAATCGGAAAGCCAGTTTATGACTGTGGTTTATGGATTGATCTCAAATATAGTTTTTTAACAGCTTCTCCAGATGGTACTCCTTTTATTTTGTCATACTATTTTTACACCCGAAAATCTTTTCTATACTTACATTATTGTTTTAGGCATGACTGAAGATAGGGAATTGGTTGAGGTAAAATGCCTTCCCAGTATAGTAAGAAAAGATATACCTTTTCATAGAGCTGTAACTGAAAAATTGGTGCCTTACTTAAGAAGAAAAGAGTGTGGTAAGATTTACATGAAAAAAGAACATGCATACTACTATCAGGTAAAACAATTACGTCATTACTGGTAAGCGTAACTAATTTAACTTTATTTTACAGATTCAGGGGCAACTTGGAATAACAGGTTGCCAAAAATGTCATTTAGTAGTATACAGTGGACCAAAAAATGACTTGTATACAGAGGTAATTGAATTCGACAGAGATTTATGGGAGCGAATGCTTACAAAACTTGTTAGATTTTATAAACAGTGTTTGGCTCCTGAAATAATTTTGGAAAGAAGAAAAAAAGGTCTTAGGTGTAGAGATCTGCAATACATTTTGGATGCCCAGAAACTGAAAACTGAAAAACAAGGGACCAAGAAGAAATAAAATGTAATTAGGGTTTAGGTTATTTCTACACATATTTTTTTTTCCAGCCGACTTAAAACATGCCATTTTTAAAATCGATTTTGGAAGATAAAATCGATGTTTTTGCAATTTGCTACCATTTTGATTCTCTAGTAGCCTCATTAACGAACGCAACGTCATCGTTTTCAGTGTCCTAATAACCGATCACCATAAAAATCCCTAAATCGACCAAATCATTTTCTTTTTAATTTAAAAACGACTTAACAGGGGCAAATTGCAATAAATAGGATAAACAACTCGTTTCATAAGACCTTGAAGCACTCATTCTTTAAAATAACTCGTGGCTACGCCACTCGTTTTTTCAACT
Source organism: Amphimallon solstitiale (assembly GCA_963170755.1). NCBI lineage: Eukaryota > Metazoa > Arthropoda > Insecta > Coleoptera > Scarabaeidae > Amphimallon > Amphimallon solstitiale. Next base: position 132,995,871 of record OY720675.1, on the reverse strand, counting down.
TCAATTCGTGCAACACTGGTTTTATAAAACTTGTTTTTTAATATACTATTTTGTAACTAAGAAAACAAGTTGCGTGTCTAAGGCAACATTAATTTTTAAGGCTATGACTGTTGCGTTACTAAGGCAGTTCACTTTTAATCCTACGATTAAATTTTTTTTAATCCTAGCTTTAAAAATTATAAAAATAGTATGTTTTAAATTGGCTGGCAAAAATCTTATGTTATATTCGGATTCAAAGTGATTTTTTTGGCTTCCCAATTTTCCTAATCCTAATAAAACAATGTATTATTTGTATTAATTTATGTTTTCACCGTGTAACTTTTTAATTATATTAATTAATGGTTGTTCATGCTTGACCAGTTTAAATGTATTCTTTAAATTAAAAAAACAAACCCATATAAATATTTTTTTTATTTATTCAACATAAAATAAAATGTACATTATACTACAGCCTAAACACAAGTAAGAAAGTTAAAGTAAGGTTGTCTAATAAAAAATGTGGAGAAATAGGTATATATTATATTCGAACAAGTGATATGATACATTGCTTAAAACAAAAAAAATCACAACATCGAATTCATGTGGATTCTATGGCAGGAACGCAAGCGACTATCGACCTTATATCTCTACTACCAATCAGATATAAGCCACGTTAATGTGTTTAGGCCATTGAACTATATTTTAACACTGGAAGGAGCACGCTTTTGCGCCGGAGACTGTCCTCGATGTTAGAACGACGCAGCTGCTGCGGAGTGGGCGAGCGTCCTTGTCGTACTCATGCACTCTTATAGTCCACGCGGTAGACAAGAATTTTAATTCGCGATATAATTTGACCGTGTAAAATTTTACACATTTTTGCAGCTTAGGTATATATGTTAGTAAAGTGGAGTTACTAATAATAAGTTTGGCAACTTCAAAGCGTTTATTACTGTTACAATATTTGGAAATTTATTAATTGGTAACTCGGAATATACACATAGACTTCCAAAAAAATTGAAACTAAACACAGTTTATAGTATTTTTATAATTATTTAAAATGTTACAAAATAACTACTGCTACTTGACTAAGGTCCAGTGTCACCAACCAAAGTTAACGCTAACTTATGAATAAATCCTTTATTGTGAGATTAATTTAATTGTTGGTGAAACGCGACCAAAGGCATAAATTATACATGATAAAATAAAATTGTATTATGCAATTTTTGACGCACTGTTGCTTTTGTTCCTAGAACTCGTAATGTCTTTTTCTTTGCATATGTATAAATTCTTGTATTAGCAAAGGCATTTGAAATATATTTAATAATTTGCACCTCATGCATATCTTCGCATATATCAACAATAGGGTGTGGTGGTTGAAATAAAATATTTATTTTTGTACAAAAATGCTGCATAACCGTACTTAAAATTCTTTGCTTGAAATAAGGTTTTGTCGTGTAGCCCAAAGCAATTTCACCTCGAAATGCTTTTTCGGTGAATTTAATAATTTCAAAAACACCTTCTGAGGGTATATATAATTTCCCGTTTGAAACAAATCTTGTAAATGAGTAATGTTTGTTTATATTTACAGTGTAACTGTGATCAGGTATGTATTCCTGAATTAAAATTTGTTGGCAATGAACACAATCAATTTTGTCAATAAATTTTCTTAAAATATAACCACCAATATAAGACAAAACATTTTCTTGAAAAGCTGAAAGTGATACTGTATCAAGGTGTGACATTAATTCTCTTATTTGATTTTCCATTTGATCAGTATCTGCATTACTAGACATAGTTGTGGATCTCTGTGTATTGCACAAATTAAATAAAGGTGTTGCATTTAAACCCCCATCGACACAATTTGAATTGACGCTAGCTGTTACACTGTTTCGGAATAAAAGACTTCGCAATGCCCACTTGAACTGCATTGTATTGGGGTTATTATTCCACCCGCCCCTTGATCGTATACAAGAAAAATACAGTTCTAAGTGACCTTGACTACATTTATAAGCCAAAAAATATTTAAGAGGATTCTCACTATTTGCCAATAGATCCAAGGCCAAATTTTGGAAACTAAAAATATTAGCAATAAACCCAAGTGCAAATGTTTTTCTTTGATGATGTAGGATACTACTGCCCCTTATTTTTAATTGCCGTATGTAGTTTTCAGTTTCTCGAAAAATATTTTCCCAATAATTTTTATTCCTTAAATATAATGGAGACTTGTAACCCTTTCCAAATATACTCCTAGAATTCATAAAATCAAAAATTCTATCGAAAAATCTTAAAAATTCGGTAGTTGCCTCGCTGCCTATAAAATCAGGGTGGCCAGATAGCCTTAAAAAATCAATGGCATTAGCCACACTGCTACTTATTGTTTGAGCAGCCAATCGTACATTCATTTTTTTGTTATGAAAATTGACATGAGGGCTCGACAAGCGATTCGCTAATTTTAAATCCTCTTCTTCTTGTTTGTCATGCAATTTTTTCACATATTTAAACGAAATTTCGCCAGCAGGAGATGTTATAGGAACTTCAGCAAATGCATTCCTACATAATTTTAACATGTGGCAGGGATCCAAAATACAGTAAATTTGACTGTCATTTTGTGGATGCTTAAATTTTGGTACAATATTTTCTGGGGATAAATTACACCCTAAAATTTCTAATGTTTTTAAATTTGTAGATGGGCCATCACAAGTAATGGATCGAACAACCATGCCAACCTCATATAATTTTTGAATAGCCAATAAAATTAACTGACTTTGTACAGTTGCAGTTATTTTATTTATATAGAAATAAGCAATTGGACATTTAAATTTTTGAGAATATGATACGACTTGAAAAAGTAACGCTTCCGTTGCCATTTCCTCGCTACAAACATTTGAAATTCCCCCAAAGTCAACGTAACCAGAATATTTGTCTTTTTTCTTGTCAAATACTAATTCTAACCTTATTGCCATAGCATCAAACATTAATGCAACATTTTGCAAATGATGGCACGTAGAAACCTTTTCTTTTAAAAAGTCAAACACTTCGGTAAAAAACCCACTTCACAGTCTCGAGATGACAACCACTTTCGTATCATTGCACTATGTGGCAAACAAAGTTTACTACGAACAAACCGATATGCTTTAGGGGAATAAAAGTAAAGCGTAAGTGCAAATTCTTTCATTTCTTGAGTGTACCGCCTTTGAGTTGCTTTTGCATTGATATTTGCACTTTCACTTTTAAATAATTCTAAAGAAAATCCCTCAAAATTATTTATCAGAACGTCTTCTAAGTTTGTATGGCACTTGTCGTTAATTTTTAAATGTTTTATTAACTCTTTCATGTTGCTAATTTTATGGTCTCTCCTCTTTAATTGTTGCTGTAAAGTTTTAATTCTACGTTTCATTTTTATCTCAGATACCGATTTTTTCAAACGCTTAGGAGATGTTTGTGTGGCAACGTTGGATGGGTGGGAAACACCTGCAGCAATTTCTGTTTCCATGCAGCTAGTTGATGGCTGCAATAGTTACAGAAAAAAGCTAGTAAGTACATAACTACCTAGATAAAAACTTTAACTTACTTGCACCTCTTTGGGCGAAAGTGCAGGTTGACGAACTATTTTTCTTTGTACTGGCGACTTGTTGCATAAGGCGGCAGTCCCACTGCATACACAACCATTGAGTGCCAGTAACTGACATCGACATACATCGACTAAAATTTTGTGGTACGGTCCCACTGGGAAAAGTATTCAAACAAAATTTAAGTTTCGCGCGCAAAAATTTCATTCAACAAAACTGGCAGGACATAAACTATAAACACAAACATAACCTCAGACGTCATAACTATAGGATCTTTGTCCTACTTCTTTAATTAAAAATATCAACTAATTCTTCTTCTTCTGATACTGAAAGCATAACAGCTTACCACTGGTATAAGAAAAACTGTAAAAAGCATAGAAAAGTGTGGGTACGTCAAATATTTGCAAATAGAGAGGATTTAGGAGAATTTCACTGTTTAATCCCTCAACTTTTAAATGATACAGAAAAATTCTACAATTATTATAGAATTAATATTCAATGTTATCGTATCTTAATTTCAAAAGTAGAACCATTGTTTCATATTTCTGTTTATATTTTAAAAAAACAAACCAAAACACAATCGACAGCCTTTCTGCGCATGTGCCCAGTCGTCGATCATCAACTAAAATTAGAACCTGTCGAAAATTATAAACCGATGCATGCCGGTCAGTGTTGGGATTGCTGTTACAGTTGTAACAGATTTGTTACGTTTCACTATGTTTTATTACGTCCTTACGAAAGCATATAAATCTATTACGTTTTCATTGATTTTTCAACGATTTTTTTTACTTTAATTTCAAATCTTCCCAAGCAACAATATCACAATTTTAGAGAAGGATGAAAATATATATTTGCTAATGTAGGACAAGTATGCGTATAGTGGTTTTGCTACTACGGCTGTATTCAGGGCCGCCGCGTGGGTATTAGGCGCCCTTGTTCAAATTGAAATTTGGCGCCCCCGCCCCTTTATGGGGTTCTGTTGGACTCATAAAGTGCTGCAAATTATATGTGATATACTCTTTTATAGTATTCAAAATTTGACTTTCTAACTGAAAAGCTTTAGATTATTAAAACACGTTTGTCTTATTGTTTTTTATTATTTCATAAATTTTAAAAACAAAACAATGATAAAACATTTTTTAAGTAAAATATAAAAAATAGAAAATATATTCAAATATTGAGCTTTAGCAGCTACAAACGCTCGTATCAATTCCTTTATATTTAATTTATCCAAAATTTCGCTCTCTATGGATATAATTGACAAGTCCGATAATAATCTCTCCAGCGCCATGGTAGATCGCATGTAGTTTTTTATAATTTTAAGTTTTGGAAAACTTCGTTCTCCAGTAGCTACCGAAACTAGCAGGGTTACAGAAATCCGTAAAGCTATTCCAATATTTGGAAATGTATCGGTAAGATTGTTTTCATAAATATAATTTAAAACATCAATAGGTGACATATCCTCTTTGGTAAAACATCGCAAAGATTTTATTTCTTAAAAAATTAAAATAAAAATAAAATCTCATTTTATTGCTTAGAAAATATAAAAAATTGCAAGGGAATAATTAACAACTTTTATTTAAGTAACATTAAATTAAAAAACTATAAGTATTATCTATAAATTTTGGCGCCCCCCTGGCCCAGGCGCCCTTGTGCGGTGAACAATTTTGCCACCCCCACGCGGCGGCCCTGGCTGTGTCCTATATTTTTGGAACAGTATTCTTGTAGCAAAATCACTATATGTACACTTGTTCAACATTTGCAAATATATATTTTGATCCTTCGCTAGAATTGTGATTTTGCTGGTTGGGTACATCCAACTAATACCTACATCAAGAAAAATATTATTGGTTGTCAGATTTTGGACAAAAAATGGTTACCGTATTGCGGTTTTTTAACTATTCAGCCTACTATTCAGGGACTTTATACAGTCTTGAAAATAGCTGCGCCATCTATTACGAAACAAGGTAAATCTATTACGTTTTTGCGCAGAATTCTATTACCAACTCACATGTCGCTGGGACAACACTGATGCCGGTTGTTGTTGAACGATCGCCGTTAATCGATGCAGTCGGACTGCTGTGGATACTTTACTCATAACCTAATTTTAATCGATGACCATAGGTGGACATCGCTTTATCAGTGGGACTGCCGCCTAAGTGTTTCGGGAATTTAAAAATTGATGGAACAGCATCCTTCTTTAAAATATTTTTCTTCAGAGACGATTCCAAATAGCTGTTATCAGTGAAGTGTTGATTACATAGCACTGTGTTTACATTTGGCTTAAAATTTTCTAAACGAACTGCCTGTATCCACAGTTTTAGAATTTCCGGCCGTTTTATTGGAAATCTGTAAAAGACAAAGTCAAAAGTAATAATTAAAAATGTTACTTTCTTCACTACACAATGCTGTAATTATTTAAAACAATCTTCGTCTAAAGAAATAAGTACTAGTTATTTAAGATACAAGTGTAAAAAGTCATTCTTTAGTGCACGAGCGACGTAGTTAAAAACACGAGCGTAGCGAGTGTTTTTAAAGTCGTGAGTGCACTAAAGAGACTTTTTACACGTGTATTTTACAACGTTTTATCTACGATCATGCCAATTTTGGTCAGAAATAGTCAATTTTTATGAATACTTGTAGTATATCGATCTTTTAATAAATGTCACTTTGACGGGTACCGTATTATTCAAGTACTCCTATGCTATCATGTAGACTGTCATGTTGGATGTTATTCTGTCACTCTATTACCTGCTATTACTAAGGAAACAACGGTATCAACAAACTTCATTAGTATGTCATTGTTGCTTCTGAAATTATTAATTTAATCTGTTAAATATAAAGTATAAAATGATTGATAATGATCATAGTGATACAATTGTAGAGATCGCACAAACGGCTACAGCGAGTCTAATACCAGAAAAATCAAGAAAACAGTATGAATTGGTATATAAACGATTCAACGCCTGGTGTATTTCAATGAAAGTGGAGAATCTTACGGAAAATGTGTTCCTTGCTTATTTTTCAAAAAGGGCTAAGGATATATATAAAGCCATCAAGTCTATGGTCGGAATATTCCATGGTGAAATCCCTCCTATTAGCCGAAAAAGACATCGATCTTAAGCAGTTTTCGAAGTTAACCACTTATATGAAGCGCCAATCTGTAGGATATCGTCCCAAGAAATCCAAAGTATTCAGTAAAAATGATATATTCAAATTTATAAATGACGCACCTGATAATAGATTTTTAGTGATGAAGGTATTTTAATGCAACATTTTCTTTGAGTGGTCAGTGACTAAAATTAGACACTTTTTAATTTTAGGTTGTAGCACTTTTTGGTATTGCGGGTGCTTGTAGAAGAGATGAGTTTCATAAAATGAGCATAGATGATGTGGAAGATGTTGGTAATATGTTGATAGTCAAAATTCCAACATCTAAAACCAATAAGCCTCGATGTTTTATTATTGGCACTGAAACGAGAGATATGAAAAATATGGTTGAAATATACAGAAAATACGTCAGCCTAAGATCACCAGCAACAGCACATAATCGACTGTTTGTCAGTTACAATAATGGAAAGTGTTCTGTTCAGCCTATAGGTATTAATACTTTTGGAAAAATACCAAGCCAAATAGCTAGTTATCTGAAGTTGCTTAATCCGCACGAGTATACTGGCCATAGTTTTAGACGGTCATCTACCACCATACTTGCAGATGCAGGAGCAGATGTTCTAGAATTAAAAAGACATGGTGGTTGGAAGTCATCAACGGTGGCAGAATCTTACGTGGAAGAATCCGTTCAACATAAGGTCGCGATATCAAATCAAATTTTGGGCAGAGGTCCAGCTGAGACGGTGGCAGCATCTTACGTGGAAGAATCCGTTCAACACGAGGTCGCGATATCAAATCAAATTTTGGGTAGAGGTGCAGCTGAAGAAGCAAACTCAAGCAATGCTACTACCGATATACTTCCTTCTACATCAAGAAGTCACGAGATTCCTCAAATTCTTATTAAAAATTGTACTAATTGTAAAGTAAATGTACATATTTACAGAAATGAATAAAATATCTTACTGATATTTTTCTTATTATTCTATTAGTTAAAATTGTGCAATAAAACCCGTGCAATAAAAACTTTTTTCTATTCCGGTGCTATAAAGTTCACTTTACGACACCCGTTTTGGTTGCATAAAGTATTACTTTATCGCACGCTAATTTTATTTTTTTGAAGTTGGTAACAAAAAAAATGGAACCAAATCGTATTTAAATGTCAAAATATAAGCCTTTAAAGTAACAAAAATGTGCAATAAAATTGTACAAAGAATAAAAAGCACACATGCTAACATTTCACTTACTGTAGTAAATGTCCATTTTGTAAAGGTTTAGAATGGAAAAACACAGTAATATTACTATCCTCTTTTAATTCTTTACAAAGGGTATCAATTTACTCCGAGTACTAGTTTCGGCACATGGCCATCACATTCTGCATTCTGAGCTGATGATGGCCATGTGCCGAAACTAGTACTCGGAGTAAATTGATACCCTTTGTAAAGAATTAAAAGAGGATAGTAATATTACTGTGTTTTTCCATTTCACTTACTAATTCGCAATATAAATTGTTAAGCAGAGTTGGATGATAAGTTTTCGGATGCTACTATTGACATTTACTTACCATGTTGAATAGTACAACTGTTATAAAAGTTTGTTTTGATAAATATGTAGAGAGTTTGTGGACGAAAGATTTTGTAAATTGTCTTCTGCTATTTTGCGAATCTCTGGGGGCGTACAGTTATTTATTTCGTCCTTTTTGTTGATAATTTGAAATAATTTATTGTATAAATCAGTCTGAATTTTAAACACAATTACATATAGCACCACCGATATTCAAATATTTAAAACGTTCTACTTAAAAATCAGAGTAACCAACTTCAAAAAAGCAAAATTTCTAAAATATTCGAACAAAACATGTCTCTTATTTTAAGCTTTTTTGAACTTTTAATAACCGAAATAGAAAAAATAGTATAAAATACACGTTTCATAAGACATTTTGCGCACTTGTTCTTTAGAAAACTCGCCTAGCGGCTCGTTTTCTAAACTTGAACGCGTGCGCAAAAATCGTGTCTTATGAAACTTGTATTTTAATATACTATTATTGCACGGGTTCAATAAATGCTAACTTTTTACCCTAAAAATCATGCAAAAAGCTATCACTTTTTACATGATCGTAGATAAAATAACTTTATCCAGAACTATTAAGTAATATACAGTGCTATCGAGAAAGATTGTAGACCACGTGATCAGTAATTTTCTAAAATCTGGTGATTTTCGTGTTCATACGTTTATGAGATTCGCGTATCGCTAGTATTTGACAGTAGCGTACATTTTATTCACAAATACTGCTGTCATTGTTGACACTTTTAACCATATTTTACATAAAACATTCAATACTACCAACTGCTGTTAATTGGGTTGCCTAATTTGGTAGTCACGTGGTCTACAGGAATTGTTGATATCTCTGTATGTATTAAATACGCGATTTCTATCAAGTAATGCCATGCATTACTAAATACTGTTGAATAATAATGACACTTCGATGGAATAATATTTATTACTCCACCGTTGTGTCAAATTTGACATTTCATAATAGTATATTATTCAACAAGCGTGTAATGATGGCTATTACCCACGAAGATGAAATTGCAACACGAGCCGTCAGGCGAGTGTTGTAACATCTGAGTGGGTAATAGCCATTATACGCGAGTTAAATACTATACTTTATCCACAACTTAAATGTTGTTCAAAAAATACGAAAGATAAAGAACAATATTTCTTTCTACAAACACTGTCAGAAGTTGACATTTTGACACGGCAAACAAAAAATGCGATTTATGTATACCGCATATTCACAACTATATATGTTTGTTCAAAAATACAAAAGATAAAGAGATAAAGGAACAACATTATTTATTAATACTGACGTTTCTAATACACAAAAAATTAATTTTTATAATAATTATTAATCGTTACATTACAGTTGCTTAAATTCATATATATATATAAGTATATTTATGAAATGTCAAATTTGACACAACGGTGGAGTAATAAATATTATTCCATCGAAGTGTCATTATTATTCAACAGTATTTAGTAATGCATGGCATTACTTGATAGAAATCGCGTATTTAATACATATATTACTTAATAGTTGTGGATAAATATACTTATATATATATGAATTTAAACAACTGTAATGTAACGATTAATAATTATTATAAAACTTAATTTTTTGTGTATTAGAAACGTCACTATTAATAAATAATGTTGTTCCTTTATCTCTTTATCTTTTGTATTTTTGACAAACATATATAGTTGTGAATATGCGGTATACATAAATCGCATTTTTTGTTTGCCGTGTCAAAATGTCAACTTCTGACAGTGTTTGTAGAAAGAAATATTGTTCTTTATCTTTCGTATTTTTTGAACAACATTTAAGTTGTGGATAAAGTATAGTATTTAACTCGCGTATAATGGCTATTACCCACTCAGATGTTACAACACTCGCCTGACGGCTCGTGTTGCAATTTCATCTTCGTGGGTAATAGCCATCATTACACGCTTGTTGAATAATATACTATTATCCACAACTATTAAGTAATATATGTATTAAATACGCGATTTCTATCAAGTAATGCCATGCATTACTAAATACTGTTGAATAATAATGACACTTGGATGGAATAATATTTATTACTCCACCGTTGTGTCAAATTTGACATTTCATAAATATACTTATATATATATGAATTTAAGCAACTGTAATGTAACGATTAATAATTATTATAAAAATTAATTTTTTGTGTATTAGAAACGTCACTATTAATAAATAATGATGTTCCTTTATCTCTTTATCTTTTGTATTTTTGAACAAACATATATAGTTGTGAATATGCGGTATACATAAATCGCATTTTTTGTTTGCCGTGTCAAAATGTCAACTTCTGACAGTGTTTGTAGAAAGAAATATTGTTCTTTATCTTTCGTATTTTTTGAACAACATTTAAGTTGTGGATAAAGTATAGTATTTAACTCGCGTATAATGGCTATTACCCACTCAGATGTTACAACACTCGCCTGACGGCTCGTGTTGCAATTTCATCTTCGTGGGTAATAGCCATCATTACACGCTTGTTGAATAATATACTATTATAACCTCACATTCAGTTTATAAATGACCTAAATTCTTACCTGTGGAATCGGTTAACTCCATTAGGTTTCCATTCATTGGTACAGCCATAAGCACTACAAAACTTTACCATTTTATCTGGAGCACTTTGTAGTAAATAATTAAAATACAACGATAAAAACAACGAATATACGTGTCTTCACCGTATCACCACGTGCATAAAACAAAGATGCTCGCCCACGCGGTAGCTACTGACTCTTTCTAACAAGGCGGACCGGGTTAGAACTTAAATCGCCATCTGCGTGCTTCTTCCAGTCTTATCTTATAGTTCAATGGTTTAGGCTTACTGATATTACTCATCATCTCATTTTTCTTTAGTGCCATCTACTTAAAACTTGCCACATTAACACGGGAAAAATGTCAACATAGGACACTGTAAAATTAATTTGTTTTCACCAAGTCACCGATATATTGGAAGTAAATTAATCTTTTAATGTTTCTTGTTTTTTAACCAAACCGGAACACTGAATAAACTATGAGACGCCTTAAATTAAAGCGCAATATCCATTATTGGCTGTGAATAATGACAGATTTTTCGATATTGTCACAATTTTGAAATTGTAATTATTTATGAAGCCAATAAAATTGACAAAGTTTACCGTTTATGTATTCAGTGCTTTTAGTCTTTGCAACCATAACTATTACTTTAGAGCCAATAAAGAAGCTTAAATATTAAAATGTATTTTAGTTTTCAACTTAAAAATGCATTATTTTTCTTTAAAACGAGAAATAATGTCACCATGTTTTCCTATACCCAATACATATACGGTATCCCAGCCTTAACAATAGTTTCCTTCACAAAATCGTGATGTACTTCATAAAGGAAACTAAACTAAACAGCATTAATAAGGTGATTGACAGATTTTTTACAAATATTTCTATAATTCAATGTATTATTTAATATCACTTCCACTTCAGTTATAGTATGGCCAACAGCCACTACTAAACTTTCTAATGGATAATGTAACTTGCATTTGTCAGCCGAAAATTCTTTAAAATATATAAACCTATTACATGGCAATTCTGTTTCGCCTGTTAATGCTGTGAAGCACCCACATATGCAACTGAAAGTGTTTCGACATTTCCAACTGAAACAGCTGCCGCTATATCATCAATTTCTTCGGAATTCTGTGAAGCAGGAGTTGCTTCATTTACAACTTCTAGATCCAAAGAGTCGACCCCTAATTCGCTTTCAGGAACTGCATCCACTCCAATGAAGGATCTTAAATTACTTAAAATGTGTGCGTTATCTTCCTCACAATTTGTCCCTTGTACATTTTTATTAGTTAGCCCATTAATTATTTGGGTTTTGAAGCTTGTAATAAATTGTGAGGCTGTTGGGTTCTCATTACCACCACATCTCGATCTAACAGCACCAAATAAGTTCTCTAATCCATCTTGATTTAAAGATCTCGGACGGAGATAAGAAAAACCTTTGCCTTTTACCAAATACCCTGTATTGCCCGAATAGAAGTCAGCCAACCAATTTGTGATGGAGGCATTCCTTTTCTTACCTGTACGGTTTTCGTAATCCTCCGAAAGTGCCAATCCGTTACTGTGTGATACATATTCTGCCAGTAAGCGACGTGAGGAGATTCTTCTGATATCCAACTATGCAGTTCCTTACCATCTGTAATAATGTAGGAACAGCATCTCCTTTCAAAACAAACATCTTGTTTTATATGACTTAAATGACGACTACAAACCCTATTGTTATCCCTTGGTGGATTATGAATTCTTTTTATGTGTACAAACTGCCGTTCGTATTTCTAAAACTTTATTCACTAATTTACATCTCAATAAACTGCTCGATGTACATGTTATGTATGTTATAATACAATTGATATAGGACTGTATCTATAGGTACGACTAAAGTGTAGTATATGTTGTCACTACTTGGTCACTACTACTAATGTGTCCCGCTCGCTCGCGTTCTGACATCACGCGCACGCGCACTACTGTCATCTTTTGACTCCTTAAATGAAATACCAACATACCGGCGGCCTTGAAAGACCTGGCTTTCAAAAATAAAAAAAAATAATAATAATAAAATAAATGAGTTTAGTGGTAGTCTTTAGGAAAACAACACACTTTCTGCACCCCTCTGTCTACGGTTCCTTGAGCGGTTTTGATAGTAACGACTCGCGTTCTTCCGTCCTGGCCCGGATGTATCTTGATGATCCTACCCATACTCCATTTCAATGGAGGCACGTTATCTTCCTTTAATAGCACGAGATCTCCGATTTGAACACCTCCTGGACTATCCAACATCCATTTATTCCTCTGCTGCATGGTGTGCAAATACTCCGAGGACCATCTTTTCCAAAACTGTTGATAGAGTTGCTGTAGATGATGATAATTATTCAATCTGTTGATTGGAGCTGTAGTTACATCTCGCTGTGGTATAGCCACAAGTGACTCTCCAATCAAGAAATGCCCTGGTGTTAAAGCCTGTAAGTCGTTTGGGTCATTGGAAAGTGGGTATAAGGGTCTAGAATTAAGGATAGCTTCTATTTGTATTAGAACAGTATAAAAGGATTCATAGGTTAGTCTTGTATTACCAATGATCCTTTTTAAATAAGTCTTTGTTGATTTTATAGCAGCTTCCCAAATCCCCCCAAAATGCGGAGTACGAGCAGGAATAAAATTCCATACTATCTCCTTTGTTTCGAGATAATTCTTAACCTTGCTTGAGTTTTTTATTTCAGTCAATAAATGTGCTGCGCAAAGCTCTAATCGTGGAATTGAAATAGTTTTAATAGGAGCAACACGTGATTTCGCTGCAAGTAATCTTGAACAAATCTGATTGTTTGAATTTTGTGATCTAATGTATATGGTAGCACCATACGCACGTTCTGATGCATCGCAGAACCCATGTATCTGGATACTCACTGGATCAAATAATAATACATGTCGGGGTATTGCTATTTCATGAATATTCTCCCATTCGTCGAATAATTTCCTCGCAGTCGCATAAATGTCTGCTGGCACGGTTTCATCCCATTCACTTTTGAGTTCCCATAATTTTTGTAACAATAATTTTGCCCTAATTACTATTGGACCAATTAATCCTAAAGGATCGAAGATTTGTGACACGGTAGATAGAATAACTCTTTTAGTAATTCTTATTCTTTTCATGTTAAAGTTCGTAGTAAAAGTAAATCTATCTAGCTCGGCCTGCCATATAACACCTAATGTTTTTGTTTCAATCAGGTTCACCTCAGTTGGCCTCTCGCTTTTAACAATACTTGCATGATTTGAATTAAATTTTCTTAACTCAAACTTGGCACTGCTTAAAATACTAGTAATATCTTGCTTCAATCCTAGTAAATCTTCTATTGAGTTCGCTCCTGTCAATAGATCGTCCATATAAAAATCCTTTCTTATCGCATAGGCTGCTTCAGGGTAAGCCTCCTCGTTTTCCATAGCTAATTGTTTCAAACATCTTGTGCTTAAAAATGATGCTGGAGCTGTGCGATAGGTAAGCGTATTAAGCTTATAGTGTTTTAATGGCAATTTTGGATCAGATCTCCATACAATACGTTGTAAATCCCGTTGCGATTCTACTATATTTATTTGACGATACATTTTTGTTATATCTCCAGTCAAAACATAACTATGTTTACGAAATCTTAACAAAATTGAAAAGAGATCATCTTGTACCACCGGTCCGGTTTTCAAAATGTCATTCAACGATATATCGTTTGTTGTTTTGCAGCTTGCATCAAAGACAACCCGTAACCTTGTGGTGGTACTAGCCTGTTTAAAAACACAATGGTGTGGCAAATAATTAACATTCTCGTTAATATTGTCATTGAAGTTTGTAATTTCTGTCATGTGTTCCAACTTTTCATATTCCATCATGAATCGCGTATATTCTAATCTTAAAGAATCATCCCTAGCAAATTTCTTTTCTATTGAATTCAATCTTTTTTCGGCGTTCTCCAATGATTCACCTAAATTAACATGCTCCTCCTTCAATGGTAACGATACTGTAAAACGACCATCCTCTTCACGTTTAAATGTGTTTTGAAAATGATTTTCACAAGACAACTCTTCGCTCGAATAATATTTAGAATCGGGTAATTCCTCGATTTTCCAGAATTTTTCTAATTTGTTTAAAACTTCGGTATTTATGCTTAAATTACACGAAATCTTATTGCTAAAATTATCGTTAGGTAAATCACCTGCTATTAGCCAACCTAATTTTGTCCTTTGTAATATTGGTTTATTTTCTCCCAGTTTAATTTGTCCTATAGACAACAAATCAAAGAAAATTGTAGCACCCAATAATATGTCAATTTTCTGTGCCTTATAAAAGTTTGGATCTGCTAGCGTAATATCCTGTGGTATATTTAAATTCGAAATATCAAAACTTTGCTGAGGCAATTTATCTGTTATTTTGTTCATAATTAGAAATGACAATTTTTTGTGATATTTTTTGCTAGTCGAGAATAATTCTGCATGCGTTATATGAGAAATACTTAATAACGACTGATTTATTCCGCTTACAGGTATTGATATATCAAACTGCTTCAACTTTAATCTTTCTAGCAATTCTTTTGTCATAAAATTTGATTGCGATCCTGAATCAATCAACGCACGACACTGAACTAAATTATTATGAATATCCTTGATCAGTACTACTGCCGTTGATAAAAGAACATATTCCGACTGTCTGGTCGATGTATGCGCTGTAATGACTGAATTGTTATCACTGGATTGTTGTGATTCTTCCCTTGAATTATTTGGTCTATCATTGTCGTCATGTGGCCTTAGCTTTTTATTATCAAAATGTAATAAAGTATTGTGGGGTTGATTGCATCTTTTACAATTACTGGCTTTACAATCTCTATTAAAATGATTATGTTTCAAACAATTAATGCATAATTTTAATCTTTTAATTGTATTAAATCTTTCTTTCACATTAAAATCCAAGAATTTTTGGCAGCGAAAAATGAGATGATTTCCCTTACATAATTGGCATTCTAATTTATTTATTGCTACATAAGATTGTACGCTCGATTTTGTTATGTTTTTTCCCTTATCTAGCGTTTCTAAAAATACGCACTGATTTACTAAAAAATCCCAAAGTTTTTTCAAATTTGGCATCGAATTGGTTGCCACGGAACCTTCCCATGCTCTTTTAGTTTTTGCGTCAAGTTTTGAGGTAATTAAATGTATTAACAACGTATCCCAGCTATCGGTTGGTTCGCCTAGAGTTGTTAGCGACCGTACATGCTTTTGGAAGTGATCGACAAGTTTTCTTAAATGTGTATGCGATTCTTGATGTAATACTGTATAATCAAATAATTCTTTTATATGCGTATGTATGATAATACGTTTATTCTCATAACGATTTTTAATTAAATCCCAGGCGACGGCGTAATTCGCATCCGATGCTTCGAGTGCACTTATAACTTGTGCCGCTTCGCCTTTCAAACACGACCTTAGATAATAAAATTTCTGTGTCGCATTCAATTGTTGATTTTCGTGAATTAATGACTTGAAAGCGTCCGAAAACATTAACCATGTATCATAAGCACCGTTGAATTCCGGTAAAACAATTTTAGGCAATCTCACATTCAAATTCATTGGGTTATTGACCATATCATTACTTGCGGTATTGACATTTATGTCATCGAATACTGTTTTGACTTGCAACTCGGTAATAATTTTGTTAGCGCTTGAAACGGTACTGAAATATCTATTTTCAAACTCTTCTCTATCCTTAACTTGACTGTTATCGATGGCTTCGATTTCATTTTGTAACAAATTGTATTCATCTAAAACAGGTGTAACTCTTTCCAATCTTAATCTCAATTCAGATTCCTTTTCACACGTATATGTTTTCATAAATGTTTCAAATCGAGTTAAAATTGCCTTAACATTACCACGTTTGCGAATCAATTCTATTAATTGCTCGTTTTCTGTCATTACTGCTTGTTGGTAATACAATACAAAATAATAATAATAAGGAATATGTATTTGAAAGGAACGACTTACGGTTAATGGTGGACCGTCCTTCCTCAATGTGTTGATTTGATGTTTCTACGACTATCCGGCTCGTTTTGGACCAAAATGTTATCCCTTGGTGGATTATGAATTCTTTTTATGTGTACAAACTGCCGTTCGTATTTCTAAAACTTTATTCACTAATTTACATCTCAATAAACTGCTCGATGTACATGTTATGTATGTTATAATACAATTGATATAGGACTGTATCTATAGGTACGACTAAAGTGTAGTATATGTTGTCACTACTTGGTCACTACTACTAATGTGTCCCGCTCGCTCGCGTTCTGACATCACGCGCACGCGCACTACTGTCATCTTTTGACTCCTTAAATGAAATACCAACACCTATAATTCTGGAGGTTTTCTCCTGTAAATACCATCGCCATTGCCTTTTGCCATATTCTTGACCTGAATTAAAAAAAAATATATGCAACAAGGAGTAATATGATGACTAAGAAATTTTGTAATATGCATATTTAAAGAACAACTGTACAATATTTATACTCACTTGTCGAGATTTGCAGGAAACCTGTGCATATTGTTAACTTCATCCTGTCCAAACCCGCACACTTAACACTTGGACACCATATTTGTATAAACATATAATTAATACGATGTACGACAAAGGATTGCAAAAATATGTGAAACGTGTCAAATTTGTAATGTATTTTTGAATGACATATAACCACAGCATAATAAACATTTCAATTGACGCTAGCGCCATCTCATCTCCAAGTTCAGTGAATCTGACAAAGATGGTAGAGTATTGAAATTTACGTTTGCTAAACAAGGATGAGTAACTCTGGATAAAATGTAGGATTAAGTTGCCGGTCTGGATTGTTTAGTCTGTGTGCCTATTTTAATTTTACCAGGTAACATGTCATCGTATTCACGCAAGAAAAGTGAAATTTGGCATCATTTTATTGAGTTGGCTAATAAAGACAAGGCAAAATGTTGTTACTGTTCACAGTTAATAACTGCTAAAGGCGGTTCAACAGGAAATTTGACAAGGCATATTAAGAAAAAACATGTGGGAATTTCTATAAACAGGGAAAGTATTGTAGCATCATCTCAAACTATAGATGAACCTGAGGAGTCTCTTCCTTCTACTTCATCAGTACCACCTATTCTTTATAATTCACGTTCAAGTGCTCCCTTGGAGTGTGTCCTGGGTCCTGAGAGAGAGAGCTTATCTAGCAGCGTACCTGCAGTAAAAAGGAAAGAAGACGTCACCGATTTCTTTTTAAATATGAAACCAGTGTAAAGACACTGGTATTTAAAGAAATAGATCAAAACAGTTTGATGAACAACTGGTAAGGATGATAGTTAAAGAATACCAGCCATTTACAATTGTTGAGGATGTAGAATTTAAAAAGTTTGTCAATTTATTGTGCCCTTGATATAAGCTTCCCAGCAGGAAAACTAAGTATTTCTTCTAGTTTAATACCGCAATATTACAATAGGACTAAAAAAAGAGTAGAGGAAAAATTTAAAGAAGCGTTTGCCGTATGTATATCTACTGCCATGATGCGTGGACGTCAATTAACAATGACAGCTTTGACAGGTCATTGGCTGGGTAAGAACACGTTACGGAAATTAGTTCAAAATTGTTATGCTGTGTTCAGTTCACTGAACGACATACTTGTTATGTTGGGTAATTCATAATGCCACATGTGTTTTATTATACTTTAATGTTGATGCACAATGTTACAGAGCTGGTGTCTTAACTACTACTGATTTGTGTAATGCTATACATGCGGATGGTAGATGTCGCGCAGGCGCAATACAACTATTATTATTATGTTGCTCTAAACGCATATACAACACCTCCCTTCCTTACCAATTTTAATGTTACTTACAATTAACACACATAATCTTTCAAATAAGTTGGTGGTTTACAATTACGCTTATAATTCCGTAATTCGTTTTGATTTGATTCTGGTTGAATGACATATTCACTATTTTTAGTCAAATCGTGGGTTCCCATATTCGTTTCTTCGTTGGTCGATTGGTTCTGATTTCTGTTTATGTATTCTTCTAACACTTCGTCAAATAAGTCATGATTTCTCTTATTAATTTCTTCGTTTTTAAATGGTTTAATGAATTTTCTATTTCTTCTCAATTCTTTAGTATTATCATCATAACGTATTCTGTAAGATCGCGGTTTGTCTTTTTCTTCAGTTATTACTCTTCCTGGTTTCCATGTCTTTTCATCTGTTCTTATCATAATTCTTTCTCCTTTCTTCAGTTTCTTTAAATCCTTGGTATGTCGGTTGTAGTACTTCTTTTGTGTCTCTTGGTTTTTTACTAAAACATTTCTATACTGTTGCGTATCCTTTGATTCTAATAGCTCGTTTATAATTGGCACTTGGGTCTTTATTTTTCTATTGAATAGGATTTCCGCTGGTGATGGTAATTTTGAACTGATCGGTGTAGCTCTATATTCCATCAGGAATAAGTACATGTCTTTTTCTTCTTCTAAGGCCTTCTTTAAGAGTTTCTTAATAGTCTGTACGTGTCTTTCAATGAAACCATTGGACTGTGGATAGTGTGGTGAACTAGTTTTGTGTATGATTTCCCAATCCTTAAGGAAGTTTTCAACCTTCGCACTAACAAATTGTGGACCATTGTCAGTGTATAACCTGTCTGGTTTACCATGTCTTGCGAAAACAGCTTTGAAGTTTTGTATTATATTATTGCTAGTCGTATCATTCTTTAAACAGATTACTTCAGGGTATTTCGAATACATATCTACTATCAATAAATACTCATGGTTGTTGAAATGAAATAAATCGGCTGCAATAGACTCCCAAGGTCTATATGGCAATTCTCTATCTATTATTGTTTCCTTCTGATTTGAATTTTGAAATTTCGCACATGTGAAACACTTCTGTACGACGTCTGTTATTTGTTATGTCATGTATGGCCAATATACTACTTCTTTCGCTTTTAGAATAGTCTTGTTAATTCCCATGTGACCATAATGCAATTTATCAATTATTGATTTTCTTAAATTTTTTGGAATGACGATTTGGTTACCTTTGATTAGTAGACCGTTGGATTCATAGATCTCTGCTCTTGAGCTCCAGTATGGTTTAACTATATTTGCTAAGTTTGTCTTCGAAACAGGCCATCCTTCCTTAATGACTGTTAGGAGTTCGCTCAATTCCGGGTCTTTCGCAGTTTCTTCTTTAATTTCTATAGATCTCTGTGGACTAATACTAACATAATTTATTAGGCTAACCTGAAGGTCAATATCATTTTCAAGAAATTCAAATTCTTTATCATCATTTTTACTTCTGGACAATGCATCCGCAAAATAAAGTAATTTACCAGGCTTATACTTTATTTCAAAGTCATATTGTTGTAGATAAATCCTTATTCTTTGAATTCTTAACGGACATTTTTCTAGATTTTTCTTAAATATGGCTTCAAGTGGTTTGTCATCCGTCTCTAGTATGAATGGCTTCCCATATAGATATTGATGAAATCTCTGACAACCAAATAACATTGCAAGAGCTTCTTTTTCTATTTGAGCATAATTAACTTGAGAGTTATTCAAAGATTTGGAAGCATATGCCAATGGTTTATCTTTTTGGAGTATCACTGCCCCCAGTGAGTTCTTTGAACTATCTACTGAAAGTGTTATAGGCTCATTTTCATCAAAATATGCTAACATTACAGGTTCTTCCGTTAATATGTTCTTAAGTTTATCGAAGTCTCTTTGGTGAAGATTTGACCAATTCCACATTATCCCTTTTTTCATTAGTTGTCTTAATTCAAATGTTAATTTTGAAACATTAGGAATAAATTTCGCAACATAGGTCACCATTCCCAAAAATCTGCTCAGTTCTTTTTTATCTTGAGGGGGTTGCATATCCCTCAAGGCTTTTATTTTAGTCTCATCGGGTTTAATTCCATCTGAGGTAAGTTTATGTCCTATAAAATTTACTTCCTCAATAGCAAATCTACATTTTGATTTGTTGAATCTAATTCCCATCTCCCTAGCTCTCTCTAAGACATTTGCTAAAATTTTATTGTGATCCTCTATATTTTTCGCATGTATTATCAGATCATCAAAGTAAATACCAATTCCCTTTATTCCTGAAAATGCCTCACTAAATGTTTTTTGAAAAATTTCAGGCGCGCATGCCAAACCAAATGGTAGCCTCAAAAATTTAAATCTACCAAAAGGCGTTGCAAACGTAGTTAACTGTGATGCCTCTTCGGTCAAACGAATCTGCCAAAATCCTTTATTTGCATCTAGAACTGTGAAATATTTTGATCCACCCAAATTTATCGTAAGTTCATCAAATGTGGGGATTTTGTAGTGCTCCCTTTGTATGGCCTCGTTTAGGTGTTTGGGATCCAAACAAATTCTGATTTTATTGTTTGGCTTTTTTACTAGGACTATTGGGTTTACGAATTGTGTGGCTTCTGTAATTGGTTCTATGATTTTATCTTTGACCATTGCGTCTAATTCATCTTGTAATTGCTTATTTAATTGAAACGGAATCTGTCTACTTGCGGCTATATGCGGCTTGTAATCCGGTTTAAGTTTAAACTCATATGGCTTAATTTTAATCTGTCCTATTCCCCCAAATAAATCTTTATTTTCACTAATGATCTCCGACCAATTTTTGTTTATTTTAATCTCCCCTAAACTTAAAATTTTCAAATCATTTACCGTGGTTATTCCAATAACCGGTACTGTATTATAATCTGTTTCTATAATAATAAAATTAATTTCATATATTTCATTTTTGATTCTACAATTTAAAATACATTCGCCCAATACTCGTAATTGTGAACCACCATAATTAGAAATTTTCACATTAGTTTGTCTTAAATAATTGTTTACATTTAATTTCTTAAAAATATATTCTGGAATAACATTGGCCTGTGCTCCTGTATCTATTTTACATCTAATACTTTTATTACAATCGACAATATTAATCTCTATCCAAAATTCATCCTGAGGGGTTACAATTTTATTAATGCTACCTATTAAATAATTTTCATCATTTTGTTTTGTTATTACATTTACTTTTCTATTTAAACAATTTGCTGCAAAATGATTCTTTTTGTTACAAATCATACATTTTTTTCCGTAAGCTGGACACTTTTTCGGTTCATGAAAAAAATTACAACGCATACACTTTATTTCTCCAGACAATTTTTTGTTACCTGAATGCGTCTTATGTTGTGGCTTGTTGACGTATCTGCTTCATCTCGGTTCCACTCTTGTCTCTCCGGTATTTTCTTTCTCGCTCCACTGGTCGAATGATATTCTCTTGCCTGTGTGTTATTTACATGTGTATTTGTATGACAATTCCTAGCTTTGTTATATTTACTATAATTCTTTCGTAATACGCCTACTTCAAGGTCGTTATTATTATTTTGTGAAAATTCTTTTAAATGTTTGTTTGCAATTTCAGCTGATTTACAAATTAAAATTGCTTTATCCAAGTTTAAATTCGTTTCTTGTAACAATCTATTTTTCACTTTGTTATCATTAATACCACAAACTATTCTGTCAGTTAATAGGTCGTCTTTCATTGTACCAAATTCGCAGTTTTTAGACAAATTTCTCAAATCTCCTAAAAATGAGTCGAAATCTTCATTACTTGATTGTTGTCGGTTATTAAATTGATGTCTTGCGATGCTTTTATTTGCTTTCGGTATAAAATAAGTGTCTAATTCCTCAATAATTTGTTGTGGATTTTTTTTCTCAATATCAGATATTTCTAGGTTTGATAAAATTTCACGCGTTTCTTTACCTGCACAATGGAGTAATGTAGCAGCTTGGATTTCCTTCGTTTTACCAGCACATCCTGTTGCGACGGAGTAGAGTTCCCAGTCTTCTTTAAATTGCATCCAATTCTTGGAGATATCACCTTTCATTTTCATTTGTTCAGGCTGTTGTAGATATTCCATTTTTTTTTTCTTTTTAACACTAATTATTCTTTTCACTGATTACTGTCTCTTTGACTAATCGTTTTTTTTTTACTGTCTGTTTTTAACACTAATTATTCTTTTCACTGATTACTGTCTCTTTGACTAATTGTGTCTCACTGATCGTTTTTCTGACTGCGCCATGTTATGTATTGGGTAATTCATAATGCCACATGTGTTTTATTATACTTTAATGTTGATGCACAATGTTACAGAGCTGGTGTCTTAACTACTACTGATTTGTGTAATGCTATACATGCGGATGGTAGATGTCGCGCAGGCGCAATACAACTATTATTATTATATTATGTTGCTCTAAACGCATATACAACAATACTGCTGAAAATATGGCTAAAATGTTTCAAAAAACATTCAAAGAATGGCATATCGAGAATAAAATTACAGTCATTGTGTCAGATAATGCAGCTAATATTGTGGCTGCAGTTCGGGCGGGTGGTTGGCGGCATTTGGGGTGCTTTGCACATACGATAAATTTAATTGTACAAAAGGGGGTAATGGAAATTGAAAACACCATTTCAAAAATCAGAAAAATTGTCGCATTTTTTAAGCGAAGTGCTCAGTCTGCGGCTAAATTGAAGCAACTCCAGGAACAAATGGATATACCCATCCCAAAGGTAAAGCAAGACGTTTGTACAAGATGGAATTCAACGTATATAATGTTGTCGCGAATTCTAAAAATTAAAGACGCCGTGGTATCTACATTAGCTATTATTTCGAATGAAGAAATAAATACACTGACTCCAAATGATTGGAATATTGCAACTGTGGCATCCGAAATTTTAAGTCTTTTCAATGACCTAACAATGGAAATAAGCGCTGAAAAAAATGTAACTTTATCAAAAGAAATTTTGTTTGTGCAATCAATGAAACGTCATGTTTTAACATTTTCGAATAACGAGACATTACCTGCAGAAATTCGGAATATGGGCCACACTCTTCATCGAGAAATTACAGAAAGATTTAGAAATATTGAACATAATGAATTAATCGCGGAGGCTGCAATTTTGGACCCCCGATTTAAAAAATGTGGTTTTTCAAATAATTTAAAATATGAAGCGGCATGTGCAATATTGAAAAATAAAGTTTGTTCTACAAATATTTCTAATATAAGTGTTTTGTTGTTTCTTATGTGGGTTCGTTTTAATTAAACGTTAACACACTTTTCATTTTAAAACACTTTATTAACAAAGCTACAGTAACAGATATTAAATCTTATACATGTGTATGGCGCTACTAGAAGCCATCATCATCTGTATCTAGTTCGTTGACAAAACTCCTATTCTAGTCTAAAACTACCAATCGCTACCAATCTTAAATAATAAAAACCCTTACACAACACGCTTTTTCTTTTTTTTTTTTTTTTTTTTTTTTTTTTAAGTTAATACATTAATATAAGACATAGTCACTTAAGGTTTGAGGCGGCCGAGAAGTTCTCATACTTCTTGTATTTACAGGTTTATTTTGATTTCTTATAAATAAGTCATTATCATTTACATTCATAATATCATTATCTATAGATACATCATTGTCACTACGATTAGGATTTACATCATTATCAATTACACTATTTATTATAGTATCATCAAGATTAATAATAGTTTCAACAGGCACTACAACATTATCAGGGTTAACATCGTTAATATCTGTTTCACTAACCAGAAGGTCTTCGTAAACATAATGCAAGTTAGGGCAAAAATTACTTTTATTGAAGCTTATTTTTGTTTTGTTAATTAGCTTCCGATTACGCCTAAATTTATTATTATTTAAATCTTTAACAATATAGGAACGATCATTATACTTTTCCACCACTTTACCTTTTTCCCATCTTTTATTTTTTTGAAATAAAATATTTTCGTTTATATTCAAAGGAGGTAAATCTTTTGCTGATTTGTCATAGTGTTTTTTTTGTTTTTTAGAATTACTCCTTAATTTATCTGTAACAGTAGGGCTTTCTATAATTTTAGGCATTAAATTTTCTATAGCTGTAGGAATTTTTGTTTTTACCAATTTATTTAAAAGTAGTTGAGAAGGAGAATAACCTATGCTTGGTAATGGGGTATTTCTATACTCTAATAAAAAGTTAGGCAAATCATCATAATTTTTCATTTTCTTTAACATTCTTTTTGCTATGTCCACGTATTTTTCGGCTAAACCATTTGATTGGTGGTGATGCGGACTAGAAAATTCAACTTCAAAGTTCCAGTTTCTCGCAAAATCCCGGAAACATATGCTATTGTACGGATTGTTATCTCCAAAGAATTTATCCGGTACACCAAATTTTGAAAATATTTCTTTACAAACTTTAACAACAGTTTCTGCCGTTTTGCTAGAAGTAGGAACCACTTCCATCCAATGTGAATAAGAATCTACGATTAATAAATAGTTTTGATTTTTATACTCAAAAAAATCAGAATACAAGTATTGCCAGGGTCGATTTGGAATTTCGTGTGTTATAAGATTCTCTCTTTTATTAGCTGGTTTATTTACTTGACATATTTCACATTCATTTATAAAATTTTCAATATCAGCTGACATTTTTGGCCAAAACATTACTAGTCTAGCGCGTAATTTAGATTTTTGTATTCCAAAGTGGGCCTCATGAATTAATTTTAACATTTCCTTTCTTAATTGTGAAGGTACAATAATTTTAGTATTATAAAACAATAGATTATCTGAGAGAAATATATCATCCCTTAAAGCAAAATAATATTTTAATTCTCCATCTAGAGCTCTATTGGACTTAGGCCAGCCTGTAGAACAAAAATGTTTAACTCTTGACAGAATTATGTCCTTATCAATAGCATTTTGAAAAGTTACTTTCTTTTCTGGAGTCATAGGGACATTTAAGGAAAGTGAATGCACCATATACTCCAATTCTTCATCTACTGGTGTATTTGTCTTAATGTAGGATCTACTTAAAGTATCAGCTACGTACATTTTCGATCCGGGGAGATATTCAACATTTAACTTATATTTTAATAACTTTAATAACATTCGTTGTAAACGAGCACTAACATTATCCAAACTCTTATTAAATATCGGGATTAATGGTTTATGGTCAGTCTGTATAGTTATCTCTCTGCCATAAATTAGAAATTTAAATTTTTCACAAGCAAATGTTATGCTGAGGAGTTCTTTTTCAATTTGAGCGTATTTGACTTCTGCGTGATTCAAAGATCGAGATGCAAATGATACGGGATATCCGTCTTGTAACAGAACACAACCCATGCCCTTACTAGAAGCATCAGTTTGAATAGTAATTTTTTTATTTTCATCAAATAACTTTAATATTGGTTTGTTTGTGATCAAAGTTTTTAAAGTATCTAATTCGGATTGATGAGCATCTGTCCAAATAAATTTGATATCATTTCTACTTAAATTTCTCATATGAAAAGTTAATTGCGTTAAGTTCGGTATAAACTTAGAAAAAAATTTAAATAGTCCTAAAATTCTAAGTAAATCTTTCTTATTTTCTGGTATTTCTAGAGCTAAGACAGCATTAATATTTTTATTTGAGGGTTGAACACCTTTTTTTGAGATATCTTGGCCCAAAAAATTTACTTCTTCTAGTTTATATTGTAATTTACTAAAGTTAAATTTAATTCCGTATTTTAAAGCTCTTTCTAGGACAGTTTTGAATGCTTTATCATGTTCTATTTCATTAGAACCTGTAACGATTAAATCGTCAAAATATATACTTACACCAGGTATATCACCAAATATTTCCATATTTTTTCTTTGGAATATTTCAGGTATTGAATTTAAGCCAAAGGGTACTCGATTAAATTTATATCTACCAAAGGGGGAATTAAAAGTACATAAGTTAGAACTGCTTTCATTAAGTTGGATCTGCCAAAACCCATCTTTCATATCTATGACCGAAAACATGGTCTTACCTACCAAATTGTTTAAAATATCATCACATTTGGGTATTATAAAATGTTCTCTGCAAATAAATTTATTTAGTGGTTTGGGATCAAGACATAAGCGAAGGGAACCATTGGGTTTTTCTACTATCATTAAAGAATTTACCCATTCAGTAGGATAATTTACTTTTGAAATTATACTTTTTTCTTCTAATTCATCTAGAGTTTCTTTAAGTTTTTTATGTAGTGATAATGGTACTTTTCTCTGAGTCTGAATGACTGGAATTGCATTTTCTTTTAATTTTATATCTACGAATCCTGGTATACAGCCAAGACCATTAAATATTTCCATAAATTGTTCATAAAGGTCATTTTTGTTATTTGGTAATAACGTAAACTTATCAAGTAAATTATTCTCAATTGCATTTAAGCGACATATTAATTTGAATTTTATACAGTCTGTTAATCCTAATATCGGTTCAGAATCAAGATCTACAATTAGAAATTTCAAATTGCAAGATTTATCTTTATAGCTACATTTTAAAATTAATTCACCTAGTACATTAGTTTTGAAATTTCCATAAGAAAGAATAATACTTTTAGTTGGAATAATAGAGGATTTCTGAATATTTAATTTGCTGAGAATTTTTAGTGGTAATACACTTGATTCTGCACCTGAATCTAATTTAAATCTAATATTATGATTATTAATTAAAACATATTCATACCAACATGATACATTCAAAGAATTTTCTTTATGTTCATAAATTTCAACATAGTTGTCTTGATTTAGTTCGGTTTTTCTTTGTAGAATATTTGAATTGTCTTCATTCGATGTCTGGATTTCTTCTATTTTTTCTTCGTATCTTGGGTTTTCATTTTTCTCTTTTTTATCTTTTGCATCCTTTCTAGAATTTTTGAAATCTGATGTGGATAGTTGATTTTTATCTTTCGAGCGACACATTTTTGCAAAATGTCCTTTCTTCTGACATACAGCACAAGTTTTGTTGTATGCAGGGCATTTCCCTCTCGTGTGTTCAAAGCCACATCTTTTGCATTTAATTAGTGCTAGTGAAACTGCATTGACTCGCTCTTCTGGAGTTAATAATTTTATATGCTGCTCGGATAATTCTACAGATTTACAGTATTCTTGTATTTTTTCAAGGCTCATGTCAGGTTCTCTAATTAATCTTTGTTGTATTTGTTTGTCATTAATTCCTAGAATTACTCTGTCTTTTAACATTCTGTCAATATATGACTGTTTACAGTTGTCCTTTGAGCACATGAATTCGCAGTTAGCAGCTTGCTTTTTTAATTCAGTTATAAACGAATCAATGGTTTGATCTTCCTTTTGAATAATATTATTGAATTTAAATGTTTCCATTGTTATATTTTTCTTGGGTAGAAAATACTGGTCAAAACAGTGTAGGACATTTTCTAGTGTTTTTATATTATCCTTAGGAAAGGTATTGTATATATCCAGACCTGTTTCTCCTATTGTATGTAACAGTAAGGCAATTTTTACATCTTCCTGTTCTTTACTTTTTCCTGATGCTAGCATAAAAATCTCGAACCTTTGTTTCCATTTCGGCCATTTACTAATTGAATCTTCCATGGAAAATTGTTCTGGTGGTTTGCACTCCATTTTGTTTTCGTTACCTATCTGTTGGCGGGAACTAGTATGTTATCAGGATTGTTATCACGTTTTAATTAATACTTCTGACACCATGTTTTGTTGTTTCTTATGTGGGTTCGTTTTAATTAAACGTTAACACACTTTTCATTTTAAAACACTTTATTAACAAAGCTACAGTAACAGATATTAAATCTTATACATGTGTATGGCGCTACTAGAAGCCATCATCATCTGTATCTAGTTCGTTGACAAAACTCCTATTCTAGTCTAAAACTACCAATCGCTACCAATCTTAAATAATAAAAACCCTTACACAACAATAAGAAGTGAAACTGATGAAAATTTCACAAATGTTCCTTCATCTTCATTATCATGTACCACTTCTCTGTTGTGGAAGGAATTTGATAAGCAAGTTGAAAAACAACTGGCAATTTCAAATTCGACATCGATAGCGGCTGGAATAATTGAATTTGATAAATACCTAAATGAACCGATAATCAATAGACATCAAGATCCACTAACATGGTGGCATCAAAGAAAAGATGTCTATCCCAGAATTTACGAAATAGTAAAAAAACGTTTATGTGTCTTGGCTACATCTGTTCCTTGCGAGCGCATTTTTAGTAAATCTGGGAACATTATTACTGACAGGAGAAGTCGATTAACAACCGCGAATACTTCACAAATCATTTTTTTAAATTATAATTTGTAAATTATCAATGTAGAATTTAAATTAATAATCGACGAAGGAGATACATGTTGAAACTCCATTATATATATATAATAAAACACAAGTGTATAGTTTCAAAATTATTATAATGTTTAACACACTACATATGTTTCGCCACACTGTGGCTTCATCAGGTGGATGAAAATACAATTTCAAAATACATACATACATAAAATTTAAACATGTCCATCCCCTCTTAGAATGAGATTATTTTTGTAATTTGTATTGATATATATAGGAGCTAATTTGTATTTTGAAATTGTATTTTCATCCACCTGATGAAGCCACAGTGTGGCGAAACATATGTAGTGTGTTAAACATTATAATAATTTTGAAACTATACACTTGTGTTTTATTATATATATATGTAGAATTTAGATTTATACGTAAGCTGTTTAGTTATTTATTACATTTTGATATTCAGTTCAGTATATACATTTTATATATTTATACAATATGCTGTTATGTTGTACAAAAATAAATATTTTAGTGCGTACCCTACCTGTTATATAATATCAATTTTTATTTTTCAATCCAACCTGCGACCGTATTCCAAGCATAATTTCCACTTATTCAGTCGACCCAAGTGAGCCGAGATCCGGTTCATTGAAATTTAGTGAACCGGCTCGGACCCGAACTGCCCACCTCTAATTTGTACCATGGTATAGCGGATAGCCACGTACTGGCCACGTATAGCGCTTCACAGGAGTCATTTACAAGAACTTTGAATTGAGATAGAAAATGACAAATGTTACACCCGACTTGTCGTAAATTTTGACCAGGTTTTAGAAATTGAAATTGAAGGTCAGCAAAATGACATAAGGTATAGTACTTTACAGGCGTTAATTATAAGAACTTTTAATTGAACTAGAAATTGACAGGTGACAGCAGCCTTGCCGACAATTTTGATCAAGTTCTATATATTGAATTTAAAAATGATAGATGTAAAATAATCTTTAAGAATAACTCAAACTCGCAAAAACGGTGAAATAAAAATATTCATCAATCTAATCAATAGCTTCAAATAAATTAAATGTTTATAATTTTATTGACATTATTTAACATAGTTATAATGTACAAATAAGACCTTAAAATTAAATTACAATACAAATTATGCTCAAGTAAAATTCATTCTATTACAAAATATCGGGATAAGAAATACAATTGACAAACATCAATAATATTTAAAATAATGTTAAAATACCTATAAATTATGTACAAAGTGTTGAAAAAATTTGTTTCCACTTGGTAATTGTATACTTAATACAATATAAACCTCAATTTATAAATTAATTATAGCTTTACACTAATAAAACACATCACTATATTCCTCTCATAAAAATGAAATATATTCATCCATAATGCATGCTCCTCAGCAAATAATTACAACCTATCTCGATAACGATGGCGACTTTCTCTATCTCTATCGCGAGAACGTTCACTGGTCCTCCACAGAAACTCATCAACAGATCTGTCATAAGATCGCTTGTCAGAATATGAACTAATACGTGAAGATGGGTAATCTGGTAAAGGAAGTCCATCATAATATCTTGGTGGCGGTAAACTTTCATATGCACTTGTATATAAACCTGGCGGTGGTACATATGGAAGTGGTGGTAGCTGATGTTGCATTGTACGCATATAATCAGCCACATATGCTTCTGCAGCGGCAGCAGTATATGGACGAGGGGAATCTCGATCATAAAACAATGAAAAACGATCACGTGGTCGTGGGGATGTAGAACGTCTGTATACTGAACTGGAGGAAGTAAGACCCCTAGATGTGAGGAAAAACTTTCGCCTTGAATATGAAGAGCCACGTCCACGAAAGCCAAATGATGTTCGGGCTGCAATAGGCATTCTTGCTTTTGGATGTCTATGCCCGTCACGTCCTCTTAATCCATTTTTTTTTGCTGCTTCTTTTGCAAGACGTAATATTGGTGTTATTTCAATACCTTCATCTTCAGGAAATAATCTGCAGAGTTCTTCAGCAACTCGAGGTTCTATTTCTTGACCATCCCTGCCAATTTTAACAGGCTTACCTTCATTCCAAGGATTATATAAATGCATTGTACTGCTAAATGGCAATTCTTTACGACATATCCAATCTACCTTAAACACACCTCCAAGTGCTTTTGCAGATAAGCCTGGAGGTAACACCCAGGAAATTGGTTGAACATCATGACGTGATTCACCATGTAATCTCGCAAAACCAGCAAACTTGCCACTTTCTTTAACAGAAAATATAAGTAAAACATTTCTAGATTCTCGGTAAGCTTGATTTAGGTTTGCTTCGTTTTGTGGAAGAGTTGACCAAACTCCCTTTGCTTTAGATAACGTTACGTTTTCAGCATTATTTGATTTAATTACAAAAAATCTAGCATCACGAAACAAGTAATTTAACTTGGTTAAATAATCATATGATTTTCCCTTAGGGTCTTTAGAGCGTGGTCTTTTGGCAGCTGGTGATGGTGATTTGTCTTTAGAATGGCCCCTTTTATGACGAGAGCGGCGTCCCTTAGCAGCTGATGATGCGGAACTTACTGAGCTAATACTAGGAGCACTTGAACTTTCAGAACTACTGGATGATAAATCACTTTCATAGTTAACTTCATCCAATTTTATATCGTCTCCCATGTCCAAGCTTAAGTTTAGATTTTCAGCATCTGCACTGCCATTCTGTTTCGCATTCTCAGAGTCCATTATATGTGCACTTACGCCGAAAAATGTTTTACATCTGTTATTTTTACAAAAATGAATCTCATTACGAGATTATAATATTTACTTGTATTCTTTACTAGCTAATATTTTACAAAACGAAAGTAGTTAACCAAACCAAAACACTAAACAAGAAGTTGGCAATATATGCTGAATACATATAAATATTAAGTTAGAAATTCCCCTAGATAGAGCGCAAACTTTAAAACGAAAAGAAAATAAGGTTTGACAAATATGTTTTGCTTCTTAAAACTAATGATTACTGATCTTATTTAATTTACTGCATATTAAAAATGTTATAACACTAATTATAACATACATATCTACCTAATAAACTTACAGCTAAACTGGATTTATACTTTATACTAGAGTGACCATCTTTATCGTAACATAATGGGCCGATTTCTTCACACTCGGATAAAAGTTTTGTATACGTATCTGCAAGGTGATTGATGTCTGACAGATAGGCAAAATACACATTTCTTCATAAAATTATTAATAAGTTATCTACATGATAGCATGATGATAGCTATTGCCAGGAACTGCTTTGACAACATCGCAAAAATAATTGTAACTAATATCAGATTAATGCTAGTAACGGTAATTCACAGATACTAATTTCGTCTGGATAAGAAAACTGATAATTTAAAAAACATTTTCCCTGCCATAACACTACCGGTAGGCGGTAAAAAGTACAAAAGAAAGTTATATAATATATGATACATATGTGATTAATATTTGTATTCATAAATAGGTTTGTTCGAACCTGCAGTTCCGAACGGTTCTAGAACTAGTGCGCATGTCATTTAAGAAAAAGACTGTTCGGACCATGCAGTTCTGGAACTGCAAATTCGAGAACTGCTGGTAGTTCAGTGTTCGGTCTTTCAGAACTAGTAATTCAAGAACCGTTCGGAACGGTTCTAACCACAGCCGTCTCTACTTACAAGCCATGAAGTTGGAGATTTGGCAACTGCCCGTGTGGGTCTCCATCAATGATCTAATACTATTATACTACTAGATGGAGTGTACGCTATGTCTTGCTGATTAGGAAGTGACCCACACCATAGGAGAAAGAAGGAAAATATATGAGCGTCGAAAGTTTGACAAGGATGAACAAAATTGACCGTTTTATGTGGGCAAAATTCAAATATGTTGCTATAGCTTGTTATGGCTTATAAAGTTAAAAAGTATTATTTTGTTAAAAATATGCTATATTAAGAGGAAAGTAAAGGTATTGCAACTTTAATAATCAAAAAGATAAATAATTAAATATATATTATTAATATGGTATTAAATATATTCTGTTTAATAACATTTTAAAGGTATCTATGCTAGTTGCCATTCTTCATTAAGGAAAGAAAATTAAATAAATATGACTTTTAATGACTATGAGATAACTATATGATTTTGTTCTTCTAATAATACCTATTTTAGCATGTTTGATGATCATTCAGTTTTTATTTAAAACAGTAGTATTAGAAAAATATTTTAAAAATCACTACAGATATCAGTTGGAAATTTTGAATTGACCACTAGAATTTTTCAAAATATTACATTCTGAAAAAATAAATATAGAAACTGGCAGCTTTCCTTAGGTGTTCCTTACAACTTCTGATATATTCAAAATAAAAGACAATTAATGCTTAATTTTTTATTAAAATATATGTACATATAATTAATATGGATTAACAAATACGTAAATGGTAAATATGTGATCGAAGAAAAATGGAGAAAGAAATATTAAAAATACATAAAGCTAGAATAACAACTTGTATTATTTCGTGAGATGTTTTTTCTGTGACTAATTCAAATACTTCAACATTAGTTACATTTGGGGATTCTGAGCTATAAGGTAAATAGAACATTAAAAATATCTAGGTAGAATAATAACTACAAATAGAAATCTTACTTTAACAGTTCTTTGCTTGGTGCATCAGTAATTTTTAATCGTTGAGATTGCATTTTGGGGCAAATATTTTCTTCCATAACTTATAACAAAATCTTCAGGAACAAAATGCTCTGAACACAATCTTGAATATTTTGATGGCTTAAAATCCTTTCGTTTAGTACAAATTATCCACTGCTTGCATAGTACTTGATTAGATTGAAAACTAAAAATTTTTATATCAGTAATTTTTAATCATTGAGATTGCATTTTGGGGCAAATATTTTCTTCCATAACTTATAACAAAATCTTCAGGAACAAAATGCTCTGAACACAATCTTGAATATTTTGATGGCTTAAAATCCTTTCGTTTAGTACAAATTATCCACTGCTTGCATAGTACTTGATTAGATTGAAAACTAAAAATTTTTATATCAAATCTACAAATCATGTATTTTATTAAGAATAGTTAACCTGTGAAATGATACGTTCATTCCCTTTTCTGCCCTATTAGTACAACCATACGCTGCACATGATATTACCATTGTGTCTTAAATATGTGACTCCAAGCACTGCGAAGCTGGTATATATAATATTCAACAATTTAAAATATTTATTTCTAATTTTGTTACTGATAATAGCACTTTTAACCAAATATATATTACACTAAATCCATGAGAACAACACTGTTAAATTATAAGCTGAAGTTAACATTTGCCAATATTCTTGATGATTCTCAATTTATATACATTACCTATATCAAATAAAAATGAAATTCTTAAAATGTGTCTAATTACAATCATAATTTTATAAATAAAAATAGTTGATTGAATCATCATGAATCCACAGTTGTCTTTATACTCGTATTTCTTTAAATAAAAATAAAGTCAGTTGTGTATGAAATAAAATCAATTCTAGAAGAAATCTATTAATAAAATACATAATCCAAATTACCAAAAAGACAAATAAATATGTATAAATCAACAAAATTGAGAAAGTTTATATACAAAACAATGCGATATCGCCATGTTTTGCCCACAACTAACGGTTTTGTATATCTGTCTCCTTTGTATGTAGAGGTCAATTCCTCTCTCTCTACAGTCCATCTAGTAGTTCTATAGGCGCTTTCCCGTTAGGGTCAGAGTAAGTACAGAGTCACCTTAATCCCCACTTCTACTACCCCCCGAGTGTTCCTTTTGTTATTGTCATTTTGATCTTCTTGGCGCCGGTGTTACTTACCCCCGCCCCCTCAAGGACCAGCTTTGAAATTGGTTCAGAAAGACCCACGCATGCTCCGTTATATTTTATATCAAATGTAATTTGGTTATTGTCTGTTTTGTTGTCCGTCTTACGTCATAATTTCTCTTCTTTGTGGTAATAAGTTAAAACCTGAAAATAATAAACTACTCCACTTCTTAATAATTAATTAAAATGTGGCAACAACTGCACTTTTGACGCTATTACTGACTCATGGCTCGTATTCAATCGCCGAATGGTGGCTATTTGAAATAAATACACTTGCGTACTTCCTTGCTTTTTTTATATAGATGCTTATAATCCGTTTAATATAGTAATAAATATGCTGTGTAGTTTTTTCAATGTTATATTAGATAATTAATTGATTTTATACAGTTACTTATGTAGTACTGAGGTAATATTATACCTGTCAAAGATAGGGCATTTTTTTTTGTTATGCGGTGGCAAATGCACATTCAAATTGCCGGCGAATGTTTACTTGCAGGTTAATTAGATTATTTTTGGCAGAAATATTAAGATTGAAATAACTATACGTCATATTTATTAATATATTAACAATGATTATAACATTTATATAAAAAAAATCAAGATTGTAATTGAATTCGATCCGCGTGTCATATAGTCAGTACTAGCGTGTAGCGTCTAAAGACGAAGTGATGTTCAATGTTGTTGTGGCGAGCCATTCCGAAGTCTTACCATTACTTGTTCCGGCGAGGGTAGGTTCATTTTGATCTCGGTCATATTAACCTAGTTCATTTTAACCTCTAACTGGAAAGCACTTTATATTATTAGATCATTGGTCTCCATAGATAAATTTATACTCTTATATAGATGGCTAACTTCACTAATAATACGAGACTTGCAATTAGTAATTGTTTCTGTCGCCAACAGCGTTATGTGCACGAGCGGCAATTTTGAAATATGTACCTTTAATTTTTAAGTTTTAAAATTGATAATAATAATAATACTCTAACATATTTTTTCGTAATACATTTATTTTGCATTTAAAGTACATTTATTATCTAAGTATAATTAATAATAGAATATATGCGTATGATTGCAGACATATTAGTATACAAGAGAGAAATATCAGTATTTAAATGAAATAAAATGTGTTATATAGTGTGTGCTTCATTAAGTTCATTTACAATTCTGATGAACATCAACATTTTAACAAAAACATTTTTAGTTACTGCTAGTTCTATTAAAGCATTTGCTACTTTTCTGGCAGAAAATATATATTACTATTAAATGGAAAAATTTTGATTATAATTTAAATTTATTTATGTGGTACTGAGGTGTGTTTAAATGAAATATGACAACTAAAAGTATTTCTTAAACTAAACCTTTCTGACTACGTAAATGCACTAATCTTTGCTTATTTTCTCTAAAATAGTCAAGTGCATGTACTTTTATCGGGTCAGTTATACCTTTCGATAAATTACCTTTTAAAATTTTGTTTATATTGTTAGTCCACTGAAAAATTAACATTAACGTGAAATAATCTGTAAATATATCTAGCAAATTATGTTTTTTGCAGGTAAAAGAAAATTCAACCAAATTTAAAATTTTATTTACCAATTTCGCACGTACTTTATTTTTAACGCATAATTTAGGCAACTATTTGCCTAAATTATGCGTTAAAAATAAATTTCTATAAATTTGTAACGTCTAAACATTTCGAAAATGTACGAATAAAGTTTGTTTTTGGCCTGACTAATTTTTGTACACTATAGGCTCGTACATCAATTAAATGGTGTATAGATTCTGAGCCATGAGATACTAAATTAGACCGACACGTTTAACACATGCCAATCCGTTTTAAAATTCTTTTTGCTATAAACCCGACAATATAGGCATGCTTTTGTAAAATTATGTCATGACTCTCATTTTTAAAGGTAAACAATTCATTATCTTCTATATCATTGCTTTCATCTTGTGTTATTTCTGTTGTGATGTTTGTCGTTACATAGTTTTTTAGTGTATCAAGAGCACCATCATGCTGATCTTCTTCACAATTTGCACCCAGAGAATGTGAGGCGGAAACATTATTTATCAAAAGGCTTTTAAAAGATGTTATAAATGAGGAGCAAGATGGATTTATGTTTCTCACTCCGTGACTTCTAATACAGCCAAAGAAATTTTCAACGGGGTCTTGATTAAGGTTGCGGCTGCATAGATATTTAAAGCCTTTAGTTTTTAATTTCTGCCAAATATATATGAAGCCACGAAGTGTCAACTACCAATTTTTTATAGTTGGAGGGACAAACTCGCGATTGGTACTTGATATGAATTGCACTGTATCCAATACCTGAATGCATTCATACCAAAATGTGACATGATTTGTGTCATTAGATACTGCACTACGTAGTGTCTTTTCATGTTTGTTAATCTTGGCCAGAGCATTGACACTGTCAAACATTTTGTCGAACAACAGCAAAAAGTCTGCTTTATCCAGAGCTTCCTTTGAAAGACATTTCCCTACAACAATAAGTATGAGTATTACAATAAAAGGCAAATAAATAAAAATATACCATATTGTACCAGTCCACGCATTGTTGATGATACACGATGTGAAAAAACCTGTGCTGCAAGTTTTACTTTCATTTTCTTCACTTTGTCCTTGTATGTGTGCATCCGTTAATTTATTTAACATGCGTGTATCATCATCCCCACTATCTAATGATAGTCACACACCCGATAATTTCTTCGCTTTTCAATTTTAAGGTCGTCTCGTCCCACAGCTATCTTCCACTGTTCAAAAAGCTAAGAATAAAAATATAGTAGCACATATTTTACCGAATATGGTCGAAATTTCATTGCGTGACTATTTTTTAAGTATTGAAAAGCTAAAAAGATAATTTAGTTAAAAATCAAAATAATATGCTTACCTCGGGTTTCCTAGGAAAAATATGCAGAATTGCATTTTCCTGGTAACTTTTACACCCAGTTATAATGCATTTCACCATTTTCCCAAATTAAAAACAGTTCAAATAACCTAAGATATTTCAAACACAAAACTAAACTAACTTTAAAAACGAATATAAATGATTATAATACAATGGAGAAACACGTAACTAGTAATAAGAAAGGAAATTAATATAATACCGTATCACAAGTAATTATTAACTGAAAATATTAACATAAAGTGACATAAACCTCAAAACAACTATAAACACGATTGAAAGCAAAATGAATCAAGATGGCTCTATGAAAACACTTCGCGTGCTCCGGCAGAAATACTAGCATCATAGATTAACAATACTTATAGATTGGACACGGCAATGCTACTGAAAGTACCATTATCATCACGCCATCTCGTGTTCTTAGTCACCTATTAGTCTCATTTACCGGCGTTTCATAAAATCTTTTAAAAGTATATATTTTATTTGTAACATTAAAAATGCTAAATACAATATAAATAATTAAAATTGTAAATATTGTATTTAGCAGTTCTAATGTTACAAATAAAAGTATTGCATGAATATAATGTATAAAATACAATAAAAAACACAAAATGTTAACATAATAGTTTATTGCATGTATGTACATATATAATTTTACATGAACTTATGAGAGATAAATATGAGAAAGAACTATGTATATATAACAGGTATTGCTGAATACAATGGTTTCCAATCAGACGTAGTTCACAATATCTTAAGAAAGATACAACGTAAGAATGTAATTCTAAATTCCACAACTTTGCTACCTAAAAGTAATGAAGCTAAGAAATTTGATGTCATACCTTTTCATAGTATTTCGAAAAACTTTAATAACATTTTTGAAAATGTTAGTTTGCAAGTCGCGTTCAAATAATGTAATTCGTTGAAAAGTCTTTTGGGCAACCCTAAAGATAAAATTGAGGTTGAACAAAAACCTGGAATTTACGAAATTAATTGTAATAAATGTGAGAAAAAATATATTGGGCAAACTAGACGTTCAACTGCAACTCGCTATAAAGAGCACAATGCTCATTTCCGGTTTAATAGGACAGAGAAGTCTAGTGTAGCTCGACATATTTTAGATACAGGCCATGATGTATAAAACAAGTGCATAATTATAGAGAACTAGATAGTTATGAGAGTATATACATTTACAAAAATAGAAATAGATTAAATTGGTATGATGGGCCATGTGTGGGTGGATAGTTAAGTTAATAAAGAATCTGTGAGACCCTGGACCCTGGACCCTTTTTTAATTTTTTTCACTTCTTAGAAATAGATTAATGAATTCAGCCAACGGGGCGGGGCGATTCTCTAATCTTGTTTATAAAAGTATGTGGCGTAAGTAAGGATACCCCTTTCAGGTACTCTTAGTTTTTTTTAGAACATCAGAATTAAAGGATAGGATTATAGTATTAAATCCGACGAATTTAACGATACAATGATTTTAATGAAGTAGTTATTTGCTTAAGTATACGTATAAATAAGCCATCCCTGTCAAATTAAAATCAATGTTGTTCTGTATACCCTGCGGAATATAGACAACGCGGTTTTTATTAATCAGTGCAACTGATGATGACATCGAAGTTCGCTAGCTTTTTGTGCATTAGTGTGGTGAAGGTATTTTTTAGTGTTTTTGTTTATAATTTTACATAATTTTAATACAATATTTATTTTCTATATTTTTCCGCAAATTTTCTGTGCTTAATAAAATAGTTCTTTGCCAATAACTTTATTTCATCGTTTGTAGTGCTCGGAACAATTTTTCCCTTCAAGATTCTGTTTATATTTTTTATATAGGTAAAAATGTAAAATTCAGTTATATATTTTGCAAGCTTAATCTTAAGATTATGTTTATGGCATTCAAGAGATTCAAAATTAACATTTAACATTAAAATATTAGATAGAGTTTTTGAAATGTTATACTGAGAACATATCTTAGGAACAATTTGTTGCAATACATAAATGCTTTGAGAAAAAATTATCATAAATTTCGAATTTGGTGAAGTTAATAAATTTGGTTGGTACAATCTACTGTCAATAACAAATTTCTCTGCTTGAGAAAGAGCATCTATATTTCCAATTAATTTATTTTTACAACTATTGCAATTTTTGACGTACTTCATAATTTTCCTTGCAATATACCCTGCTATATATGCTAAAGTTCCAGTTTTTATCATAGAATAATTTAAATTTGCTGGTATATCAATAGTAACACTAACTTCGTCCAATGGTATGAATTCATGTACCATATCTGAATCGTCAAAAAGTTCTTGTAAATTGCCTAACATAACACTATTGTCATCTTCACAGTTTGACGAAGGTGAACTCCAAAAGGGCATATTAGAAATAATTAATGATTTAAAAGATTGCATAAAAGACTGGCATGTTGGATTTACATTCCTTATGCCATGACTTCTGATCTGTCCAAAAAAATTTTCAAGGGGATCTTGGTTTATGTGCCTTGGACAGAGAAATTTAAAACCATCAGTATGAAGGCGTTGCCATAAATATTTTAAACCTTTAAGGGTATGGACCCAATTTCTTACGGACGGCGGTACCGATTTCTTTTTTTGTTCATTGAAGAACACCATGCTTTCAAACACTTTAATTGCTTCGGTCCAAAATTCACAATGGCTTGTTGTTGGTGAAACAGCACATCTTAGAGGTTTTCCATGATCTGCTGATACAAAGGATCCGTTGACACTATCAAAAACCTTGTCCATAAAAAATAGAAATTCTGATGTTTCCAAACCACTATGTGGCATATGTTCTGGTCCTAAAAAGTTTGTATATTAGTTTTGGAAAAAACTATCTAACAATTAAATCTTATGTTTGTAAATGAGTTTATATATACACAAGTAACTGTATGTAATACACATTCCTTACCTAATCTGGCTAAGCCACGCATCAAAGCTGCAACTCGCTGACTCAGTACTTGAGCAGCTATCTTCACTTTCATTTTCTTTGTGTTATTAATGTGAATGTCGGTCAACTTATTACACATTTTAAATTCTTCGTCCTTTTCTTCCAAGTTATATAGACATCTAATATCATTCCATGATGCTGTCTCGAATTTATCGTTTCTCCATTTAAACTTGCAACTATAGTCAAACAAGTTGTTCCGAATTCCCTTCAGTAAATGTGGTGGGTCATAAATTGGAACAACTTCTAAGCCATCTATTGCAAACCCAAAAAACCTATTTTCTCTACCTTCTAAAAGACAAACTCGATTTGTTTCCTCGTACAAAAGTTTAATAGCTTTTGTGTTGGCACTAGCTTGATCACATACAGTGCCTACCACATTTAGACCAATAGATCTTGCCTCACGAATCACTTCTTTCAAACATTTTACTATTACTTCTGACTTCATACCACCATAGTTAAAATAATAGGCTAATGGTTGCTTCCACTTTTTATGAATACCTCGAGCCATGAACACCATTGCTTTATCAGCCAAACTATGATGTCTACTATTCAAACCATTGTCTTGAAAGCCATCTATTAAATCAGTTTTTTTGTTAAATAATAATGAAGCTTCCAGAGAAATTTCATCAAAAAGAATGAAGCAATAAGTATCCAAAACTTCCATTTCACTAACATTTGCCTTTAAATAATTCGTAACTGTCCTGTTAATTCCTGTATTCAAAGAAACCTTATTAAGTAGTCTTCTTAAAGTTCTTTTACTAGGCAAAGCAAAAATTCTATGAAGGACATTATATCCTTTGGGACACTGTTTCATTAGTGCTAATGCTAATAATTTATCATCTACATTAAATCGTCTCAGCTTTGGTGGTATTTTTTGTAGTTTCAGCTGAGAACTAATAAATTTAAATGATGTCGAATTCAACTGCAACCGCAAATAATCAGCTGATGATGCAAATTGTTCAGCTGTTTTTAAACGTTCTTTATAACTGGCTTTTTTTGTGAACAATCGTCTCACACTTTTTCTAAGATCTGTAGCTATTTTATACAATTTTCTTGCTTTTGGTGTTAATTGCGAAGTACACTTAACACCAGTTTCAAAAAGAATATTACTTCTTGGTTTCATTCCTGAAAATAATACATATTTCTATTAACAAAAATATTGCCAATCATATTATTACAAAAACTATACATTCACTATTAAAATATTAATAGTTCTTGAGTAATTTTTTACATACCCTTATATGATTGCTTTTTAACATTTGCACATAATATAGGTATTTCTGCAGTGATAGGTCTTTGGGACAATGCCTCTGAAAATTTTATATTTAGTTATTCATTTAACTTTTTACAAACTATATCACCTACCTGTGGCAGCTGTTGATGTAGTAGCTAAATTCATTTCCGATGGTAAATCTTCCACCTGTGTTGTTCTTATTGGATTTTTATGCTTACTGACAGCTGAAGAAGTATGTGCACACTCTTCATATGGTTTCTGCGATACATCTAAAATAATAACAACATTCACTCTTGCAAATAATACGATTTTGTATATTCTGCAAGCCTACCTTCTATGTCACCAGATAAATGTAAAGTAGGTACACTTTCCCTTTTTATATTTGCGCCACGTCTACCAATTAATCTATCTTCAGCTGTAAAATGTATATCACAAACTCTATAATTACTTCTAACTCTAACTGGATCTTCTGACAGAAGGTTACGATTGTTAATTCTTTCCAGCCATATTTTGTATAACTAAATGAATGCAATATATTTTAGTATTTGTAATTTATATAAAATATCATACTCACATCAACATCTGCTGGGAAA
Source organism: Amphimallon solstitiale (assembly GCA_963170755.1). NCBI lineage: Eukaryota > Metazoa > Arthropoda > Insecta > Coleoptera > Scarabaeidae > Amphimallon > Amphimallon solstitiale. The sequence continues at coordinate 132,953,291 of OY720675.1, read as the reverse complement.
GCATGCATTTTACAAATTTTATTAGTGTTATGGCACTGAGGAACGCAACAATAGAAAACCATTTTGGCCAATATATATGTTATATATAAACAACTAGAAATCAGTATTATTAGAAAAACATTAATTAAATACTTGACTATAATATACTTCACTGATGAAATGAATATCTTTATCGATATTTTAAAAATAAATGCAAAACAGAAGAAACAAAACAAAGTATACACTAACAAATACAAAAAAACTACTACGTTTGCTCGTTTGCTGATATGTATTGATTCTTCCTTATCGACATTCAACATTTTTGATCCTGAAGCGACATCTCGTGTTCTTAGTCAGGAATTTCATTTAAATTCCCGCCAAAAATAATTGTCCAATTCTTTACCATTTACGTGTCCAACCCGTGTACTAGCATAACTCGTTTTTAGAAACTGTAAATTATTAAAATTCCTAGATAAATTACTAAAGTGCTACAGACCTGCCGCAGGCGACAAAAACTTTTATTAACGGTTTGTAACCGAGCTAAGTTTCTATCACAGATCACTATACTAGAAGATAGTATAACTTAATAGTAAAAAGTTTAGACAATGTTTAGCGCCGCCTGCCAACTGCAGGCAGTACTAAAATGGATCAAACCGATGAACCGGGAAATTTAAATATTACATATTTCTATTCCATTTTGTATTTACCTTAAGGCTGCGTTTGATAACGTTTTGGCGGGAGAGAAATGTACCGGAAAAATATCATTTTTATTTCCATTTTTTCAGGCGTATGATATCAAAACATGTAAATTTTATGCATTAAGCATGAAGATAAAGGTTATACAAAGTGAACGGTCGTATTTTTTTTTAAATTAAGTTAATATGTAAGCCGTAAATAAAATGGGAAGTTAGTGGTTTTGCAAGTACTAGAAAAAATGGCTACATTTAAAAATTACACAGTAAATTTATATGTAATATAGGAAGTACACTCGGTATTTATATTTGGAAGGTAAAAATAGTAACAGTAGCTAAATATATGTGTAATTTTTTAAGTGATCCATGAAATAAAATTTGTTTACATTTTTGGTGGGTCTTTACATACATTACAGATATCTGTTACATTTACGTCGCCTAACAGTGTAGCACATATAATATAGATGGCGCTATTATCTTGCAATTATTTAGAGGTTAGTTGTGTGTTATGCGATACTTTAAATATTCATTATAATTTAAAATTATAATTAACAACAATTATTGCGGTTACTAATTATAAAATTTAGTATGTTACGAGTTATTTGAAAGTACGTAATAGACAATCAACAGTTGGCATCACTGGTTGGCACCACAAAACCAAAAAGTAACTACATAGTTTATTTTGCGAGTTTAATGAAATTGCAATATTTTAAAATATGGAGTTTTCTGTTATCCTTAATTGAAAGATGCCTATGCTTTTACTAATAAGATGAATTATGTAAATCAATTAAACTGGGACTGTTTACGCCGACAAGAGCCTAATAGCTGTTTTATATTTACGAAGTTCGCAAAGAAATTGTCGGCTAAGAACGTTTTACATTTTTCTTCAAAATTTGTTAAGGTTGTTGCTAATTACTTAAAATGTAAATATAGGTACATTTTATTTGTTAGCAGTTTTCAGAACTTTGAAATCGTTTATTTTTTAAATAGAAACTGCACACCATGTCTATAGTATTTTTGACATATTCATCAAATTTTATAGTTCAAACTATATAGCAAATTAGTAAATAAAAAAATTCCAATGCGCAACGTTTCAAAAATATCGATATTAGAATCGAATAATGTATCAAACATTCAAAATCGATTTTAAACAAATATTGAATGAAGAATATCGATATACCTTGATATCGACATTTTTATCATGTTTATATTAAAAGTTCTTTGCTGTGGCTTTTCAAGCCATTTAGTAACAAATAATAAAATCTTTAACTCAAAATATATATTTACTCAAAAAATAAAAAAAATCCAATAAAAAGACAAACAAAATATAAATTTGTATCTATAACGTATAAGATAATCCAAAACTCAAATATATAATTCTAGTGGTATAAAACACATACATAAATACAAATAAAAAATAAACATCTTAAAACATATCTTCTTTACAATTTTGAGGAAATAGTAATTGTGATAAAGATAACACCCCATGAAGGCGATTCGGCGAACTATACGAGATGTCAAGTCTATGAAATGCAATATTCCGCTGCCGCTTCCAGATTATAATTTCTACGAAACAGCAAACATCCCAGTAGGCATTTTTCAAATTTCCAACTTCTTTCTTAAAAATATATTCTATTGTATTCTGTATAATATGAACAGTTTCTTTTGTATATTAATGTGAAATAAATGTGTGAAATTTCAAAGATTAAAATGGCATTTTTGATTAAACGATATTATCGAATAAAAAAATCGATAACAGTCAATATTATTAAATAAAAAAATATCGATTTCAATCACGATTATCGAAAAGAAAACATCGATACTTTTTTACAAAACAATATATCGTGCGCATCCCTAGTTCAAATCACATATGCCTGCCCACTCTTTCTTCCGGAGGTCAGTTCCCCGGTTTTCTAGTTTCGATTAATAACAATAATCTTTATAATAGCCTCATTATTTATAATATATTAACATTAAAATAATACCTTTACCTTACTTAGTTTTGAAGATTTTTATTACAATTACTATTCTTTTCATTTTTGGTGTTTGTAGAGTTAAATCTTTGTACATATTTAAAACTGTTTTTATCATCTTTATTGTAAAAATACATGAAGCTGTTTGGGTGGCGATTTTCACGGTTTGGTTAGAAGTGCCTTATCTAATATGTTCGTGACGTACTTAAACGTACAGATACTGTTTAATAACACAGTAAAATATAATAAGAGAATGTTCACAGCTTCACAAATTATGGCTAGGTTATGTTATAAAATATAAAGATATCGCATACTTATAATTCCTTTTTAAATTAACTTACATAGGAACCAATACATTCTGTTAAAAATGGTACCGTTTTGGCGCGATATTTGAATTGAAAAGTTATAATATAAAGTAACAACGTACCTATGACCAAATTTGCCTTAAAATATGTATATAGAATTTCTCTTATTCGAACTTAGTAATCTCACAAAAAAATCCATTCTAAAAACTGTCCAGGAGCCAAATTACAAAATAGAAATAAAATAAAAACATGATAAAAACTGATCAACTGTCAAACTGGCAGGCACTTAGGATTTGCAAATACTAACCTTACATGTATTTTTAGCAGGTGAAACATATTTATTAGAAATGTTGAACTAATAGGTACGTTATGAAGACAATAATATTACTATATTTCAGTTTTGCATATTATTATTATTAGACATGATCAACAAAGATGCAGGCTACGTACTAAATGTATCAAGTTACAGAAAATATTTTATTTTCATAACACAAATTATTTATTGTGTAGTTTTATATAATAATAATATTAGTTTATTTCCAAAATAAGAGAACAACATTGTATTAATATAAATTACAAAATATAAATATATATGAAATAAGAAAATAAGAAAGTCGAATGGATGAGTATCACCTACCTTTAGCGAATATGTTTAAGAATAACTTAATTTATAAATAAAAGAAACGTAATTTAAAATTTTTACAAATAAATTCAAATGAATGCTTAAAGTTCGCGCGTCTTTCTCCCTTCAGCATGAAAGTTGACAAGTATCGATCAGATTCATACGTATAAAATCAAATTGCAAAGAAAGTCTGCCAGACCAAAATTACGTTTGTAGGTAGAAAATCAATAAGCAGGTAAAATGACCTTGAAATGCTTTAGATCTTTTCTTCAGAATTAGTTTTGTTTGTGGTTTAGAATTAACATCGTGGCGCCCTCCAATTATTACTAGTAGTACTTAAGAAACGCTAAAATCTTAGATACGAACCGAAATGGATTTGCTAAGATTGAAACGCACCCTTATCGATACTTGTCAACTTTCATGCTGAAGGGAGAAAGACGCGCGAACTTTAAGCATTCATTTGAATTTATTTGTAAAAATTTTAAATTACGTTTCTTTTATTTATAAATTAAGTTATTCTTAAACATATTCGCTAAAGGTAGGTGATACTCATCCATTCGACTTTCTTATTTTCTTATTTCATATATATTTATATTAATACAATGTTGTTCTCTTATTTTGGAAATAAACTAATATTATTATTATATAAAACTACACAATAAATAATTTGTGTTATGAAAATAAAATATTTTCTGTAACTTGATACATTTAGTACGTAGCCTGCATCTTTGTTGATCATGTCTAATAATAATAATATGCAAAACTGAAATATAGTAATATTATTGTCTTCATAACGTACCTATTAGTTCAACATTTCTAATAAATATGTTTCACCTGCTAAAAATACATGTAAGGTTAGTATTTGCAAATCCTAAGTGCCTGCCAGTTTGACAGTTGATCAGTTTTTATCATGTTTTTATTTTATTTCTATTTTGTAATTTGGCTCCTGGACAGTTTTCAGAATGGATTTTTTTTGTGAGATTACTAAGTTCGAATAAGAGAAATTCTATATACATATTTTAAGGCAAATTTGGTCATAGGTACGTTGTTACTTTATATTATAACTTTTCAATTCAAATATCGCGCCAAAACGGTACCATTTTTAACAGAATGTATTGGTTCCTATGTAAGTTAATTTAAAAAGGAATTATAAGTATGCGATATCTTTATATTTTATAACATAACCTAGCCATAATTTGTGAAGCTGTGAACATTCTCTTATTATATTTTACTGTGTTATTATACAGTATCTGTACGTTTAAGTACGTCACGAACATATTAGATAAGGCACTTCTAACCAAACCGTGAAAATCGCCACCCAAACAGCTTCAAGTATTTTTACAATAAAGATGATAAAAACAGTTTTAAATATGTACAAAGATTTAACTCTACAAACACCAAAAATGAAAAGAATAGTAATTGTAATAAAAATCTTCAAAACTAAGTAAGGTAAAGGTATTATTTTAATGTTAATATATTATAAATAATGAGGCTATTATAAAGATTATTGTTATTAATCGAAACTAGAAAACCGGGGAACTGACCTCCGGAAGAAAGAGTGGGCAGGCATATGTGATTTGAACTAGGGATGCGCACGATATATTGTTTTGTAAAAAAGTATCGATGTTTTCTTTTCGATAATCGTGATTGAAATCGATATTTTTTTATTTAATAATATTGACTGTTATCGATTTTTTTATTCGATAATATCGTTTAATCAAAAATGCCATTTTAATCTTTGAAATTTCACACATTTATTTCACATTAATATACAAAAGAAACTGTTCATATTATACAGAATACAATAGAATATATTTTTAAGAAAGAAGTTGGAAATTTGAAAAATGCCTACTGGGATGTTTGCTGTTTCGTAGAAATTATAATCTGGAAGCGGCAGCGGAATATTGCATTTCATAGACTTGACATCTCGTATAGTTCGCCGAATCGCCTTCATGGGGTGTTATCTTTATCACAATTACTATTTCCTCAAAATTGTAAAGAAGATATGTTTTAAGATGTTTATTTTTTATTTGTATTTATGTATGTGTTTTATACCACTAGAATTATACAGGGTGTCCAGAAACTCTCTTGACAAACGAAGACCGGAGATTCCTCAGATAATTTTAAGACAATTTGACCCAATTCACCCTAATCCGAAAATGCTTCCTACGGGAGCTAGAGCTCTTTGAAGATGGCGCCTGGTAATTAGTTTTTTTTTAATATCTCCCGAAGGCTTCTATTTAGAAAAACGAAAACTGGTAGGCTTATTTATCCTCCAGAGATGGATCGATTCCATCAATTGCGAATTTCTAGTACCGGTCATAGGCGTCCGTTTTGGGTAGGTAAATGGGTATTTTAACGCATAACTTTTTTGTCTTTAACTTTTAAGCATTTATGACGCTAGATTATTAAATTTTCAGATATTCTAGTACTAAAAGGTACTCTTACTTTAAGTCGGTAGGATACACCGTTTTCTAGAAAAATCGATTTGAAAGTTTTTCGTATTTTCGTCATTTCATCTTTCGCTCATTTCAACTTCGCGAACTGACAACAATTTGACAATTAAAAACGTAGGTTTTATTTCTGTTGGCAGTTCAGAGCGAACTAGTGCAAAAAATAATAAATTGAATTTTAATGACGAAAACACGAAAAATTTTCAAATCGATTTTTCTAGAAAACGGTGTATCCTACCGACTTAAAGTAAGAGTACCTTTTAGTACTAGAATACCTGAAAATTTAATAATCTAGTGTCACAAATGCTTAAAAGTTAAAGACAAAAAAGTTATGCGTTAAAATAAACGTTTACCTACCCAAAACGGACGCCTATGACCTTAGGAACCATTTTCGGAATAGGGTGAATTGGGTTAAATTGTCTTAAAATTATCTGAGGAATCTCCGGTCTTCGTTTGTCAGGAGAGTTTCTGGACACCCTGTATATTTGAGTTTTGGATTATCTTATACGTTATAGATACAAATTTATATTTTGTTTGTCTTTTTATTGGATTTTTTTTATTTTTTGAGTAAATATATATTTTGAGTTAAAGACTTTATTATTTGTTACTAAATGGCTTGAAAAGCCACAGCAAAGAACTTTTAATATAAACATGATAAAAATGTCGATATCAAGGTATATCGATATTCTTCATTCAATATTTGTTTAAAATCGATTTTGAATTTTTGATACATTATTCGATTCTAATATCGATATTTTTGAAACGTTGCGCATTGGAATTTTTTTATTTACTAATTTGCTATATAGTTTGAACTATAAAATTTGATGAATATGTCAAAAATACTATAGACATGGTGTGCAGTTTCTATTTAAAAAATAAACGATTTCAAAGTTCTGAAAACTGCTAACAAATAAAATGTACCTATATTTACATTTTAAGTAATTAGCAACAACCTTAACAAATTTTGAAGAAAAATGTAAAACGTTCTTAGCCGACAATTTCTTTGCGAACTTCGTAAATATAAAACAGCTATTAGGCTCTTGTCGGCGTAAACAGTCCCAGTTTAATTGATTTACATAATTCATCTTATTAGTAAAAGCATAGGCATCTTTCAATTAAGGATAACAGAAAACTCCATATTTTAAAATATTGCAATTTCATTAAACTCGCAAAATAAACTATGTAGTTACTTTTTGGTTTTGTGGTGCCAACCAGTGATGCCAACTGTTGATTGTCTATTACGTACTTTCAAATAACTCGTAACATACTAAATTTTATAATTAGTAACCGCAATAATTGTTGTTAATTATAATTTTAAATTATAATGAATATTTAAAGTATCGCATAACACACAACTAACCTCTAAATAATTGCAAGATAATAGCGCCATCTATATTATATGTACTACACTGTTAGGCGACGTAAATGTAACAGATATCTGTAATGTATGTAAAGACCCACCAAAAATGTAAACAAATTTTATTTCATGGATCACTTAAAAAATTACACATATATTTAGCTACTGTTACTATTTTTACCTTCCAAATATAAATACCGAGTGTACTTCCTATATTACATATAAATTTACTGTGTAATTTTTAAATGTAGCCATTTTTTCTAGTACTTGCAAAACCACTAACTTCCCATTTTATTTACGGCTTATATATTAACTTAATTTAAAAAAAAATACGACCGTTCACTTTGTATAACCTTTATCTTCATGCTTAATGCATAAAATTTACATGTTTTGATATCATACGCCTGAAAAAATGGAAATAAAAATGGTATTTTTCCGGTACATTTCTCTCCCGCCAAAACGTTATCAAACGCAGCCTTAATAGTTTTTATTCTTCACTTTAAATGTTCGGAAGTAAAATAGTAGATGTATTTTAAAGAAAAATAAACTACACTTATTGCTATAATAACTTAGTAATAAATTAGAAACATATCTTTTTAGTAACGCTTTATTTTTATATGAAAATTTATTTCTATTTCAAAATATTAAGGAGAAAGCATTATAAATTATTCTTACATTTGAACTTATTTATTCCTTAAATGGAAATCGTCGATCTTCTCTTATGACATTGAATAAATTAGGATCTCATGTAACTTCCTACCACTCATGAAAACGAATTGATTTTGGATGTGGAAAACTTTTACATTTTGGTCACAATTTGACACATAACATTTTCTTGTCGGCATAATTACTAGGAAGTCTAGAAAAAAGTGCTAATAAATAAATAAATTACTCGAATTATGCAGAATAAATACTTACGTACATGCAATTTTAAGAAATAAGTTTATATTTTATAACTCTGATTAATAATTAGCATATACATATACATATTAATTAAAAACTGTCAACAGAAATATTTGAAAACTATACCACATGTAGTTGCCATAGTTACCATACACAGTCAACAGCCTACAAGCAGCTAAGCCCTGAAGTATCACATGTGATCCTAAAATTTCGTCAACACATGCGCCACCTACCAACTGCAGGCAGAAGTAAAACGATGTCTACGCAATCTCAATTTAACATTTCCCCCCCTGGTTTCTATTGGTAGATAGGAAGTTTACAGGGCATGTGGGTCTCATTCATGGGTGTCCCAGAGAAATAGAGTAGGGGAGAACGCGCTTAAAGATGCGCCAACTAAGTTAAATTGAATTCCGCCATTTTGAAGGTTATATTTATACCTAGCTCAACAATTCGCATGTAAAGTTCATTGACTTAGAAAAATGTAAACAAACTTACGTGTGAAAAGAAATGCCTTCCTGCAAAATGGCGACCACTATAGCGTTTGCTTAAAACTGGATGCGCACTCGTCGAAGCGCGTTCTCCCCTACTCTATTTCTCTGGGGTGTCCGACTCCCCTTTCCCGCCAATTTTTTTTTTTAGTTCTACTAAGGTCGCAAAGTCTCTGCTATTCAATAATTCAAATTACCCGGGCAAAATTAAAGACACGCTTTGTCGCTGTCGCTGACCGACATTTTGCGTAGCAGATTCGGAAGTGTTTGTGTTGTGTTTTTTTGTTTATTTTTGTGTATTGTTATTGAACTTTCTTTAAATTGTATTATTTATAGACAATAAATTATAGACATTATTAACCATCTATAGATACTTAATTAGTTTTATTTGGTAAGTGCAACAATTATTTAAAAAAGAAATTTAGGGGAGTAATAAATTGTGATTATTTAGGTTCCTCATTTTCAAACATTCAGTTCAGTTTTGGAAGTGAATTTAATTTGAACTCTAAGCTTTAGGTAAGTTATATTCTATGTAATCATTTTTAAAACATTTACATTAATTACCAAACAAATTAGTTACGATGAATTATGCAGCATATTATATTTAAATAATACAGATTAGTAAAAGAATCATAAATTTATAATTTAATTGAATTTCGTTTGTATTTGTTTTTATTCTATTATTTTTTTAAATAGGTATTTTCATGTTTTTAGAGTAGTTGTCCGAGTTGCACAACATAGTAATAATGGTTTTTGTTTGTTGTGTTTCTGGGTGTAGAAACACTAATAAAGAAGAAAGAATGTATTTGTTTCCTAAAGATATTGAGGTATGTTGTTATTTAATAACTATGTTTCTGTTCTCTATATTATTGTGATTAAATGTTCTATTAGATTGCGAAGAAATGGATGGACGTTATTGGTCGACAAGATTTGCTACAGAGAGATTTTGAACGTGTTCGAAGTTCCTATAGAGTATGTGGTTCCCATTTTGATAATACTTGTACATTTTTGGAATATCATAACCGAACAAATTTAAAATATGATGCATTTCCAACATTACATTTACCAGGTAAATGATAATCGATATTATATTAATATGCAACATACATAATGAATACTCTAAATTTTATAACTATTTTCTTTACATGAAAAATATTTATTTTTAACTATCTTTATATGGTGGGTAATTTGTATAAAGTTCTAAATATTGAATTATTGTCGTCACATGTGACCCATGGTAAATCAGTGAAAGAAGTTATGTTAAATATGCATTGGAACAAACTATACAAAGTTATATTGTTTATATATCTAAAGTAACACATTTCACATTAGATATTTTAAAAAATGTTGTTTTGCAGATTATGATATATCAGTTGTAGAAGCACCTCTAATTCCTGAAGAAGATGTTAGTTCTACACATGCAGGTACTCGTTTTTTTTTACTTGATAGTTGTTCATTACACACACATATAATTTTAGGTTCTGAAATGCTTGAAATACCACCAGGAAAAAGGAGGAAAATATCACCGAAATTGCATATTACACGTGCAGGTTATTACTAACTACTGTTTTTCATTTTGTCATATTTAAAGTTTGACATTTTTTAGGCATCAAAACAAGGGGAAGCTTGTTGGGATATATGGGTGTGAAACACAGAAGACAGTTAACACCACAATCGTTAAAGGCTTATAAATTAGCGAAGGAGTTTCAAAATATTGCCAGAAAATTGGATGTTAAGCTCGTTGACAATGAAAAACGTTTACAAGAAGCACTTAAGTTTGCAGAATCTGAAAAATTTTTACGTGCTAATGTAAACGAAGTTTCCCTCAAATTTATAATATCTCAAATAAAAATGCAACCTAAGAAAAGTAGAGGAAGAAGGTTTAGTATTGATGATAAAATATTGTCTTTGTCTCTTCTGAAACAGAGTCCTAAAGGATACAAGCTCCTTAGAAAAATTTTTGCTTTACCGTCCAGGAAAACTCTTGTAGAGTTATTGTATAAACTTCCGTTTTCTTCTGGACTTAATCAATCGATTATAGACAGTTTAAAAACCAGTGTTGCTAAAATGGATGTGCAAGATAGGTACTGCTGCTTATTGTTCGATGAGATTATGTTAGAAGCTGGTTTATATTATAATAAAAAAGATGATTTCATTGAAGGTTTTGAAAATGCTGGTGTAGAAAGAAAAAAAAAGTTAGCTGATCATGCTATGGTATTTATGGCAAGAGGTGTAAGAAGCAAATGGAAGCAGCCAATTGCTTTTTATTTTGTCGAGTCATCAATGAATGCTGTAGATATGGCAAGAAATTTAAAAACCATCATTATTGCCCTTAATGATATTGGCTTGCACGTTCTGGCAACAATATGTGACCAACACTCAACAAATGCAAAAGCTATTAGATATTTGAAAGAGAATTATGAGAGGGAATCCTGTTTAGAGGGAAAAGAAAGTAGGTTACTTGGATTTAGTATAGGCGGTAAAGAGGTCATACCTTTGTATGATCCTCCGCATTTACTAAAGGGTATTCGGAATAATATGCTAAATTCCAATGTGCAATTTAAATGGAAGTCGCAAGAACAAGTAGCTAAGTGGGATGATGTAATAAAACTATATGAGCTTGACACAGGAGATTATGATACCAAAATGTGCAACAGGTTAACTGAAGCCCATGTATATCCTACTAAAATCAAGAAAATGAAGGTGAAGATAGCAGCACAGGTATTTTCGCAACGATTTTCATGTGTCATGAGAGGATTAGCAAAATTTGGAAAGCTTTTCAACACAAAATATTTCTTAGTTGATTTCCAAATAATGTTTTTATAAATCCATTTTTACTCCAATTATTTTAAGCATATTTATATTGTGATTTTCATTATACAAAATTTCACGTTACAAGAAACAACTCACCATAAACATTATCAACACAAATCTATTTGTTTGTTTTTTACTAGGTGGTGATTGTCTTCCGAAAAGTGCAGCTGACACAGCAGATTTTTTGCTTTTTGCTGACAAGCTATTTGACAGTGTCAATGGCTCGGCAGTTTGTGCGCAAGAAGGAAAAACCTTGCGATGTGCGGTTTCTGCATCTTCACCTCATATGGACTTCTGGAAAGAAGCTATACACGTGTTGAAATCTATAAAATTTTGTAGTAAAGAAGGAAGAAAATTTGTACCACCAACAATCATAAACTGGATAACAACATTGCAGGGTTTTATTTATATATGGAATATGTTAAAGCATGTAGGGTTTGACTATCTCTGTCCAAGAAATTTCAACCAAGACCCATTGGAAAACTTCTTCGGTTGTATGAGAAGTCACGGAGTAAGAAATACAAATCCCACTTGTACTAGTTTCACTTACTCTTATAAAAGTCTGTTGATTAATAATTTTATGGCTGTGCATTCCCCATCGTCCAATTGTGAAATAGATGATTGCGAGGGTGCTTTAAACACATTGAAAGGGTTTATTACGAGCATTGAGATTATTGAGAATGTACCAAATGAAGATTCTGGAATTGCTGAAGTTGTTGAAGAAGTTTCTCCTTTCACATTTACAAACTATGATAAAATTGTAATCAGCAGCCACAGCTACATAGCTGGTTATATGGCAAAGACCATATTGAAAACAGTTAAGTCCTGTCAGATATGTAAAGGAGAATTAATATCAGACTATGATCAAGAGGAACACAATTTAATAAATGCAAGAGCATATTCTCCACGAGCTCTTCTACGTCCACATACAAATTTCATAAAATTATTTGGGAAATGCAATGATATTATACATTATTATTTACCGAAACTGTGTACAGAAAATAACATATCTACAAAGTTAATTAGTAAAATCAACATACACATAAAGATGACTTTCAAATGTCAACAGCATAATTTATTTCAAATATTTGTGACAAAGTTTGTTAACTTTTACTTGTTTATGTGGACAAAAAATATTAATAATATTTTGAAAGGTAGAAACTTGCGAGGTATTAATGACGAGATTAAACTACTTGCATTACAAAAGTACAAAAAATTAAAAGCAAAAAAAGAAAAATAACACAAGAAAAACAATTATTTTCATGAAGCATGGCAAAGAAACAGTTTGAAGAAGTAAAGTAGAAATTATGATTGATGATGGGCAAACATAGAAAACATGTGTCTGAACTTAAGCCACATATTATATAGATGACAGTCAATGTTACTGTCTAGATAAATTTCAAAGTCCTTAAGTTATAATACTTGCATTAAGTTCAGACATATGTTTTCTATTTTAAGTCCATCTTCGTCCTAGAAACTTTATGATATCACGGTATATAATATATATATAGGAGATATAAAAAATATACCTACAAAATTGTAAAAATTAGATTTGCTAATTAGTTACACCAAACATTTTATACATTCCTTAATTTAGAAAATTTTATAATTGTTTGCTTCACATAAAATTGAAAACATACTTTGATGTAGTAAGGTTGTCCTTACATTGAAAGCGTAGCTTTTTCTTAAATTTAGAAGCTAGTGCCCATATAAGGAGAAAGAATAATAATGTTAAGACTAAATTTTATATTCGGTGTATATTATTTTAGAAATAATAATTTTAAGTGTAGAGGTACTTGACTCTAATAGTTGACTAAGAAAATGAATTAAGATTTGCTGTTCCTTTTCATTTTAAGTAATTACTGTTAACCAAGAAACTGAACATGCTGTATAATTGTTTTTTCTTTGATACACTTTCAAAAAATCTTTTTTATTTCAGCATTCTCACATATTTTTTACAAATAATGAAATTTTTTTTTCTGCCACTCACTGATTCACTTTATATGTTTGATAATAACAAAGTAAAATTTTCATATGGAACCCTAATAAAATACTGAATGTAATTTTATAAATTAAAGGAATATGCTGATTTACTTTTTCTATTAGGAATTATTATGTTTGGTATTATACTATTGAATATTTCATTGTTATGTGCACGTTGATGCAAGAATTATTTGTTTTATCAACTTACTTTGTATATGAAATGTTATTTTGTTAACAGTATAATAATCTAATAATAAAGTCTATCTATATTTTCATACTTTTTACTTATTCTATTTTTATTTAATATAAATCATATTTAGACATGAATGATGTTTTATTTTACTACCTATTAAATAGTAAAGTACTTTTCTGATGTTACTTACTTGTATTTGTATAAATAAATACTTTTAGTTTCATTTACTTTAACCAACTATATTTATATTTGGTTAAAGTAACGTAAAATTATAAAATTATATTCGGGTAAAGTAAGTAAAATGAAACTAATTATAAATATATCATATAAATCTAAATTTAAAACCCGCCAAAATACTTCAACGACACTGCGACCTTAGTGGTAACTAAAAATTTAATCGTGAGATATTTGGGGAGTTGCCTAACTATAAAGAGTATGTAAACTGTGGTCTCATTCTATGTAAGACCATGTGCATATGATATGCATGTCACGTTTATTAGCTAAAGTTTACGTGAGTTTGAATCAAAAACATTTGAGAAGAAGTATTTACAAAGTTAAAATCAATCTCGGGAAGTACCTATGGGTAAACAATTCATATTTTCGTAAATGTGGCCGATAACAGTATTAAAGATAACCTCAAAGTGTCAACACGTTCTTTGCAATCATTTGTTTGCTGTTTATAAGTTTGATTAACAAATACATTTGGAGAAGGTAAGAACAATATACATTTACTAGTTTTGTTCATTTTTTTACAACTGTGTGATGTTTTAGATGCCATGATTGTGCTGTTTCTCATTGTGTAAATCGAACTACAACATACACTTGAACAGGAAGATCTACAAACAACCTTTTCATTTTCAAAGGAAAATTACTTACGTAAAAAGTGGTTACGAGCAATTAATAGAGAAAATTTCGTCACCACAGGGAATTCAGTGGTTTGCTGTAAACATTTTGATGAAGGTGAAATTCAACGGTTTGAGTCATATAAAGACAAGGAAGTTGAAAGTGTAAAAATGGTTTCAATATCGTTATTAATAAATAGTGTATAGGTACAGTTTACGTTAATAATACCGAATTAGCATCAAATAATCTTATGTGGGTGTTACCTGGAACCCGTAAGTTGACTCGTTGGTCTCTATTACAAACTTTGTTAGCAAGATATATCTAGGTAGTTTATGCAGTGATTTATGTATAAACGCTGAATATTACAAGCATACATAGAGATTATGCTGTTTATTCAATTAAAATTAAGTGTGTGAATAGTACAAATTTGGCAGTGAAAAGTAATGGTGGTTTGTTTGGTGATGCTTATTGTGGTTATCTGCAGAGAGGAGGACTGATGAAGTAGGTTATTTGTATTTTCACTTATGTGCAATATTTGCTTTTATAACAAAAAATATAAAAATTGAAAAACAATTCTTGAGCAAAAATAATCATCAAAAGATATTAACCTCATTAGCAATTAAATTAAAAGTGTATAAAGTCTGATAACTTTTATATTGATTTTAATGTTGTATGTGAATGTGGAACACCACTGAGCAATATAGTGTTATATAATTATAGCAGAAATAAAAATAGTGTATGTCACCAAAAAAAGTGGTCAAACGAGAAAATTATCACTTTGAACAATTAGCGAATATTAAAAATGTTGAAATATTAATAATGGTTTTTATACGTTTCCCTTTTATACATCCTTTCTTCGTCACATTATACCTACCTACCTAAATTTAAAGAAAGAATTACCTACCAAAAAACCTATTTTAGATTAGGTACGCGGTTAATCTATCTCAATTTCAGCACCTGCTAAAGTCCACGAGTAGACCCACTTGAGGGCAACTAGGCGGTGTTGCCAAATTTAACTTCATGGCTTGTAAGTAAAGACGGCTGTGTTCTAAGGTAGAATTCACACCAAAGCGATAAGCAACCAGCAACTAAAAACACGCAATGTGCGATGTAGTATCGGTTCTAGTTTCACACCAAAAGGATAAACGATTAGCTATCAGCAACTAGAATCACGCAAAATCTGTTCAGTTGTGACAAGATGTCCGACGATAAGGTTTTAGTTGCGTACTATATGCTTCGGCGGATGCGTAGACGAAAGTCTATCAACAAGAAACATAAACGGCAATATTGGATACGTCCATTTAATCTACAAAGTATACAATACAGTGTAAATATAGTTGCAAGAGAGTTAAATGTAGACAGGGAAAAATTTAAAGGATTCTATAGGATGAATCAAGAAAATTATTTGTCATTACTTGCACTAGTTTCCCAGTCAATTACGAAAAAAGATACACATTACCGAGAGGCAGTGAGTGCCGAAGAACGCCTTCTTATTACTCTAAGGTAAGGTAATACACAATTAATAATAATAATAATAATAATATTTATTGATCCGTAAAGTACTAAAAGTAATTATATATTATTTAGTTTATTGTTTTATTTAAAAAAACGCGAAGGTACAACAATATGGAGTTATTCACTTATTTTCGTATGATGCAAAATATTGGGCTCTAGGTGAGGAAGGAGTACTTCCGGTATCGACAGAGTTAATGACCCAGGATGTAACCGTCGAAGAGGTAGTTGGGCGTTCCAAATCTTGTGGATCGTTACTATTCCAGGATGTCATTGTTGAGGGTGTACCAAGTGCTCCACGTTCTTGTTCATCCAAAATATTATCAATCATTTGAAGTACAGACGTTTTGAATTTTCGTTTTCGGCTACAGTTCATTTTTTTTACATCCGGTAAAAGACTCTGGAGAAACGTTAAATCGGCATCTGCTTTACTTTGTGTCTTTATATAATCTATAAAGCATTTATCAGCTTCATTCTCTAAAGCTGAAGTTGAAGGTGTTGCAGAAGCGGGACGAAACTTTTTCCGTGCAGTTTGATGATAAGCAAGTTCAGAGCGCCTAACACTGTCATCATTTGCGTTTTCTACCGTATGGTATTCACGGTGTTCAAAAACATTCGCTGGAGCTTCCGCTTCGTGTTGACTTTCAAGATGTTGATCATCAAGTTCCTGAGTGGCTGCATCCGTTTCATCCACAGGACCGTCGTCACTACTGGGGGATGGTAAATTTCCTGTCTGAGGTCGTGATTTTACATATGGTAGAATAAATTGCATCACATCTTGAAGATAGTATTTCTGCTTGATGCTTCCTGATCCCGATGGAGGCTTTCTTTGAGCTCGAGCAAAAGCAGTTCTAAGATTCTTCCATTTTTCCTTGCACTGTGTAACTGAAACAATGATAGTTATTGTATTATGTGTTAATATTATAGGTGCTTGTTAAGTGTATTGATATTATAATTGTTGCAGGTATTTAGCAACGGGAAGTAGCTTTGCGGCGCTATCTTTTCAATTCTTTCGAGGATGTTGTACAATAAGCTACATTCTTAGAGAAACAACAGCCGCAATATGGAAATGTTTACAACCCCTCTACATGCCGGTACCGGACGCAGCAAAATGGAAAACTGTAGCTAATCGGTATTATGAGCTTTGGAATATACCAAACTGTTTAGGGGCAATCGACGGAAAGCATATTCGAATCAAAAAGTTCCGTAACACAGGATCACAAAATTTCAATTACAAAGGATACTTCTCTGTTGTTTTGATGGCAGTAGCTGACGCAGACGGAATGTTTGTAACAGTTGATGTTGGTGATTATGGTAGAAATAGTGACGGCGCAGTATTTAGAACAAGCAAGCTGGGACGACTGCTCAATCAAAACAATTTGAATATACCATCCCCACAACCTCTTCCACATGATGGACAGGATAATGCATTTCCCTTTTATTTTTGTGCTGATGAGGCGTTTCCTTTAAGGAAAAACATTATGCGTCCATATCCACAAAGAGTTTTAGATGATACAAAACGAATATTTAACTATCGATTATCCCGTGGTCGCAAAAGTGTTGAATGTTCTTTTGGTATGTTGGTCAGTAAATTTAGAGTCTTTGAAACTCCTATTGCCTGTGGGGAGGAATGCGTTGACAATATTATAAAAGTTGCTTGTGTTCTACACAATTTTATCCGCACAAAGGAAGGACGTTTAACAAGACCTGGTCTAGTGCATGATGAAGATAGATTGCAAGAAAA
This sequence comes from Amphimallon solstitiale, assembly GCA_963170755.1. Lineage (NCBI taxonomy): Eukaryota > Metazoa > Arthropoda > Insecta > Coleoptera > Scarabaeidae > Amphimallon > Amphimallon solstitiale. Next base: position 132,935,430 of record OY720675.1, on the reverse strand, counting down.
TCAGATTACACATTGTCAAATCGTCTCTTCCGAAATTAATGAAAACAGTTCCGCAATCACACTACGGGATTATCTAGCTGATTATTTTTTAAACCCTGAAGCAGCAATCCCTTGGCAGTGGGCTTACTGTATTAATACATGATATGAATAATATAAGAACAAAGCACAATTGATTGCATTGTACCGTTTGATAACCATAATAAAAAACTAAAAAACATAACCTCTTTACTTACCTGATATCTTTGCTTCCTTTGCTACTAAATTCCATGTTTTTTCGGTGATTTGGCGTTTAGCATAGTCAGGGTTTGTATAGTCGTACAAACACGGGTATCTTTCCACAATTTGCACAAATATTATATTTTCTTTTTCTCCCATTTTGAACACAATCCAGCACAAAACTTCGACGATCACGCAACGCGTGTCTCTAGCAATTGGCACTCGATGTTGTTAGCGATATAAATCGTATGTTGTCGACAGATATTCTTCTGCGCGATATCACCGTCGTTCCGATGTGAATGGATACATAAAACATTGTGTACTTTTTGAAAACGATATATGTCGCGTATCGCGTGTTGCTGGTTGCTAGTTGCTTATCGCTTTGGTGATTTCTGCCTAACAGTTCTGAATGATGGGCTAGTACATGGTACAAATATATAAGGTATGTTCTAGCGCAGCTTCCTTATGACGTCAATTGGATGCAATTTCGTCATACCACTGATATTAAGAAAAGAAAGAATACTCTTGAATAACCACAGATGTAATAGTATATAGATAGCTATATAAAGAATAATAAAATAGACATAATATATAGCACAGTTGTTTACGAATGTGTAACTAAATTAAATTTCTTTACAAATTACCTGTTTAAAAACTCATAAAGCAAAATAATAAGATTGTATTATTGAAAAATCTCCCACTGGATATTATGTAGCACTTTGGTTTACGAAACCTGTTTTAGTCGTTTGATAATACAATTTGTAATTACTTTACTGACAAAGTAATTTATCACAAAATAAATTTATGACTTGAAATTGTGCATTTTATGTAGTATATTGCTTTAAATTACTGATACCAATGAATATTGCAAAAGTTGAAAGTATTATAGTAAGAAAACTATTGGTTTAATATTGGATTTTCGTTTATTAATTGTTAATTGACAGGTAATAAATAAAACAACAGATATGGTTACTTTTTTTTATTGGTAAATTTTATTGTTTTTTTTTGTAATTTTCTTTTTTGTTGATAATTATTTTTATTTATCTCTTTTATACGTATGTAAGTTCTTACTCTAATATATGATTCCACAACTTCTTGTGGCAAACTAGTCTTAATATTTTGTACCAAACGCTTTATTATGTTGGTATTTTTGTTAATCGATTTCTTATGGAATTCATTAAACATTTGTTCAGCGTCTTCTGCCATTTTCTTCATAATAGCATTCGGCTGACGTAGACACCGCCTGGAGACTAATCCAATCCAGTTGCTTTCTGGGGATTCAATCTGAGTATCATCATGTAACGAGTATTTGCTTCTGAACTTATGTGCTATATATCCCGCTATATAGTATAAGCCTTGCTTCGCAATATCCCCGGTAGCAGAGGTTGCGGAATGGATTCTTTCGAATTCCGTCAGCAAGTCCATAAATTCCTCATTTATGTCATCCTCAGACACCCTGACAACATTTTCTTCAAAATCTCCAGTTTCTTGCACAAAAGGTTCCAAAACTGTAGTTAAGTTAAGTGTTGCGCCTGTAGTTAGTAACTCTACTACAGACGTATCTTCCTGTGTGTTGACATTTTCTGAAAACACAACAGATGAATGCTTCCCAAGAATGTACCATCTCAATCGATATTTGAATTGTAATGCACTAGGGTGGTCATTGGTGGATCCCATAGCTCGCATATATGAAAAAAAATTTTCTATTATATCTTGATTCAGACGTCTAGTAATTATGTACTCAATATTAAAGTTTGACCTTAAATATTGATATAAGTTTTTTAGAGAGCTGTTATTTTGTAGTATCGCTTTTTGAAAAAACATTAAACTTTTTCTTGTACCGACTCTTATGCTGTGATTACACGGTCAAATAAATTCACGAAGTTTTCCACCTTGAATTTATTGGAGCGTGTAAACGCTCAACTTGTCGTCAATTTTTTCTTGTCAAATAAATTCACGAATAAATTGTCGAATTAGAACCCGTTCTAATTTTTCGTCAATTTTCTAGTGAATTTTGGTTACATTTGAGTTTAAAATTAACTACCAACTTTTCTCTTGTGTAGTAAGTTGATGATGTGTTGTTTGTGTATATGCAAAAACATCGGTAAAGGTTGCTAGAAAACAAATGTCACTATTCGATGGTTGGTATTCATGATTATTGTCAATAAAATATTGGACGAACTTTTGCGTTTACACGGTCCAATAAATTGATGAATAAATTCATGAATTTCTTCGTGAATAAATTCGTCAATTTATTCGTGAATTTATTTGACCGTGTAAACACGGCATTATATTTTGTATTAATTTAGTCATTTTTTCTATTTTATCCAGTTGGTTTTCAATATCAACACCATATGCATTGGCAGCAATATCAAATTTGGTTTGAGTATTGAACAAATCAAACCAATCGTTAATGATATTAATTATGTCACTAATTTCAGTGCATGCAATATCTGGCATTAAATTATGTTCACCACACCACCTTATCGCTAGCGCCACTGTACGTGAGAGACATTGCACAGCATATTTTACTTTCTGCCTTTGGTTGCCAATTACATCGATGTTAACCTGTGTAAGCTTATGGGCAAGTTTCAAGTCACCTTCCTGTAGGTCAACCAATTTCTGAAAGGGCTCCTTCGTGATCTTTGTATTATTTATGGTGAACCCATGATCAAAAAGATTATTTCTAATCAATTTGATTAAATGTGGCACATCAGCAAATACAAAAATCTTTTTCCCTTCATCAGATGGATGAGTGAAGGATTCACTTTCATCGACAGCTACACCAACCTTCATATTTTTCCATAATTTTCTGTTTCCAGGTCCTAGATCCGAAACAACAGCTACAACAGTGTACTGTATTACTTCTAATTTACATATAATATTTCGGAGGACTTCTACCGACATACCACAGTCGTAATCATAGTATATTACTTGCTTCCATGCCGAAAACAAGCCACGTACCATAACGGTTTGCACTGTTTTGTGCGGTCCTACAGCCTGTTCCCTTTTGCGATCGAAACATATTTCATTAGAGACGTACATCTCGTCAAAAGAAAGTACACACAATCTGTCGCGCTCGGTATACTCATTTGCCTTATATTTCATAATTAGTAAAACCTCTTCCAGAATACCTGGTTTCAATTCCAAACTTGTCGCCCACTTCCTTAAGGTTGATAAGCCTGGCAGTGGATATTCTCTGGTAGTTCTTAAATATCTGTAGGCTTTAGGACTTACGCTTCGAAGCGAAATTGCCGAGGAAATATCTTCAGCAGTCCATTTTGCCTTCATTTTTGTCTTGGATTTTATTAGTCGCATTTGCCCCGGTGTAAAATATTTCTCTAAAATTCTATTGAGGTGACATATTTCTTCAGTGAGGTAGGCCACCTTTTCCTGTAAGGTCTGTATTTTCCCTTGCGATAGAAAATATTGTTCCTTCCAATGTGATAGTGTGTCTTCAGGGTTTTCGGTTGAAGTAGATGGTCTGCATTATAAAATCAAAATTAGAAATGCTCAATACATAAATCATTCGTTATACTATCTTTCACAAACTTGATTTGTTTCATTTTTAAAAAAATGCATATTAAAATATATATTACAGAATTACTGTTTTTAGCATATTCAAATTATTTATTATACACCATAATCTTAATCAATAAAGTCTACAACATTATTACTTACATAACAGCTTATGGCCAAGCATTTCAGTAAAAATGGAACATAGGTATATAGTAATATGTATCAAATAAGAAGTATATAGAATAATTAAATAAGTAAGACTGATTTGTGTACTGTTCGGGCATATGAAAATAGGTATTAATGTGAAGGTAATGATTAAAATCGATAATTTTCTTTCTGTAATTCCTTAATATCATATGTAACAATGATCATTCTCCCTTACAGATTATATTACAGACAATGAATGCTATACTTTTTTAAGTAAAATATCAAAATTTTTACTGACAAAAAGTTTTTATTCAATCAATGAATATTTGAATAATAATTTTATTGATATACAATTTTAATTTGTTTGTCTGTATATTTTGACTTTTCATGTAATGATTTTATTACATTGAATAAATATTATTATTATTATTATAAATTACATCATTAATGATATATATATATATATATTTACTTAAATGAAAAAGCTCCAGGTTTTGTAAATGCTACTTCACAATATTTTTCTGTTTCGCATGTTTGGTTTCTTCTTTCCTCGGGAACAATAGAACAACTAGAACAAATTATTAAAATTAGAATGCTTTGTTTATTAAACATGGTAAGGTAGTATTGCTAACCTTATTTATTTGTTAAAAGTATGAAACAGCAATTTCTTTAAGTATTTTTACATTGCACACCACTTCAACATTACAAGACTATTTAAAACATTTTGAGCTTTTAATTTGACAGCTTATTTGAATACAACTCTTTTCATAATAACTATGCTTTGACAACTCCACTAACGAGTTAAATTTTTCCTTACCTTGTTGAGGAATCTTCTTTTGGCATAGAGAATGTTACTTCTGTATCTTCTACAGTTGGAGGTAACAGGTCGATTTCTTCCGATGGATTGATGGAATAACTGTAATAATTCATTAAATAGGTAATACTTTTTACATTGGCATATAATACATAGGTTATTATTAGGTTCATTGCTTCATACAAACAAATTTATTTGTATTTTTTTAAATACAGTATAAGTAGTGATTATATGAAGGTACGTATTACAGATTAACATTCTTCCTCTGCAACATCCTACTCTGTATACTAAATAATTTAAAAGTAAGTACACTCATGCGTTATTTCATATCTGTTACCTTGATGTTGATGGTTGTAAAGTCGAGTAATTTACAGCAGCTTCACTATGTGTATGTATATACAATGTGGGAACAGCTGTTTTATGAAGTATTTGGTACGATTTTATATATTTCTCTCTCATCTGTCGATTATCTAAATGCCACTTCTCATATGCGTCTCTTGCAAAATGAAGTGAACATATATAATCTGTAAATAATAACATCATTAAAAGGTACACAAATACGTCCAAATACAAAACCTACGATTTCTTGTGTTTTTTATCCTTCTACCACAGGCTTGTATCCACTGCTGAGATAAGTTTCGATCTTTAGGAAAACGAAAATATTTAATATTCCTTCCTCGAGTGTTTTCTGACCTGCTTTTGCAGCTCAAGACACAGCAGCTTACCATATTAGATGAGCTAAAGGTAGAGGCAAATGTATTGCTTTATAATACAATATTTAATAAACTCATTACCTTCTATGTTATAACCTCTTCTTAAGTTCTAAATAAATCAAATTAAAAGTCTTTGGCTTAATGAAAATATTCACAAATCTTAATAACTACACTAAACATATAAAATAATAATTATAATGACACAAAATACTATATAATCGGATATAACTCTTCGAAATCTAAATATAAACAAATCACAAACTCAAAACTACAAACATGTGATGGATGACGCAACACATATGACGAAATTGCATCCAGCGCAGAAATAGACGAATTTGAGTCAAAGTTGTAGCATACCTTATATATTTGTACCATGGGCTAGTATTTGAAATTCTGATAAATCCGGAGCATGCGTAATTGTCATTCGTATCAGCTTTCGCATTTTTCTGGTTTTATGCTTTCATTCAGCAGACACAACAGTTGCGCAACTGTTCAGTGATCATGTCCAGTAGACGAGCGCTCACTCTGAACATGTTCAGGAGCGGCTGCCATTTTTGTGAGCGGAAAAATTCTATGCTCACTTAGTGAGCGTATTCTGTACGCATGCGCCACTGATGCATTCCAAGACCAACCTATACATAATTTTGAAGAAAGTTACTAGAAAAGTAAGATACAGCATATTAAAGGTATTGTGCAGAAATAAATGTATTAAAATATTGGAGTTCACCCAGTATTTTATTCGGCGTTGGAAAAATCAGCCCTTCCACTAAAAACTACGCCAAAACTGAATGCAGAAAAACTATTTATTATTATTGTTTATTCGGTTAAATCTCTATAATTTTAACATATGGCAGCAATGATAAGTACCAGATGATAGACCATGATATAAAGGAGAGCGGTCCTGTCCAGCGAACACTCAACTGTTGTGAAGTGAACGGTTGGAGCGGGATCGGTTCCCGATCCGCCTGCTGAATGAAAGCATGATCTAATAATATAGAACTACTAGATGGACTGTAGAGAGAGAGGAATTGACCTCTACATACAAAGGAGACACATATACAAAACCGTTAGTTGTGGGCAAAACATGGCGATATCGCATTGTTTTGTATATAAACTTTCTCAATTTTGTTGATTTATACATATTTATTTGTCTTTTTGGTAATTTGGATTATGTATTTTATTAATAGATTTCTTCTAGTATTGATTTTATTTCATACACCACTGACTTTATTTTTATTTAAAGAAATACGAGCATAAAGACAACTGTGGATTCATGATGATTGAATCAACTATTTTTATTTATAAAATTGTGATTGTAATTAGATACATTTTAGGAATTTCATTTTTGTTTGATATAGGCATATAGGTAATGTATATAAATTGAGAATCATCAAGAATATTGGCAATTGTTAACTTCAGCTTATAATTTAACAGTGTTGTTCTCATGGATTTAGTGTCATATATATTTGGTTAAAAGTGCTATTATCAGTAACAAAATTAGAAATAAATATTTTAAATTGTTGAATATTATATATACCAGCTTCGCAGTGCTTGGAGTCACATATTTAAGACACAATGGTAATGTCATGTGCAGCGTATGGTTGTACTAATAGGGCAGAAAAGGGAATGAACGTATGATTTCACAGGTTAACTATTCTTAATAAAATACATGATTTGTAAATTTGATATAAAAAATTTTAGTTTTCAATCTAATCGAGTACTATGCAAGCAGTGGATAATTTGTACTAAACGAAAGGATTTTAAGCCATCAAAATATTCAAGATTGTGTTCAGAGCATTTTGTTCCTGAAGATTTTGTTATAAGTTATGGAAGAAAATATTTGCCCCAAAATGCAATTCAAAGTATTTTCAATTTTCCTGCTCACTTGAGAAAAATTCCCTGTAATAGCAGATCTCAACGATTAAAAATTACTGATGCACCAAGCAAAGAACTGTTAAAGTAAGATTTCTATTTGTAGTTATTATTCTACCTAGATATTTTTAATGTTCTATTTACCTTATAGCTCAGAATCCCCAAATGTAACTAATGTTGAAGTATTTGAATTAGTCACAGAAAAAACCCCTCACGAAATAATACAAGTTGTTATTCTAGCTTTATGTATTTTTAATATTTCTTTCTCCATTTTACTTCGATCACATATTTACCATTTACGTATTTGTTAATCCATATTAATTATATGTACATATATTTTAATAAAAAATTAATCATTAATTGTCTTTTATTTTGAATATATCAGAAGTTGTAAGGAACACCTAAGAAAAGCTGTCAGTTTCTATATTTATTTTTTCAGAAGGTAATATTTTGAAAAATTCTAGTGGTCAATTCAAAATTTCCAACTGATATCTGTATAGTGATTTTTAAAAAAATTTTCCGATACTACTGTTTTAAATAAAAACTGAATGATCATCACACATGCTAAAATAGGTATTATTAGAAGAACAAAATCATATAGTTATCTCATAGTCATTAAAAGTCATTTATTTAATTTTCTTTCCTTAATGAAGAATGGCAACTAGCATAGATACCTTTAAAATGTTATTAAACAGAATATATTTAATACCATATTAATAATATATATTTAATTATTTATCTTTTTGATTATTAAAGTTGCAATACCTTTACTTTCCTCATAATATAGCATATTTTTAACAAAATAATACTTTTAAACATTATAAGCCATTACAAGCTATAGCAATATATTTGAATTTTGCCCACATAAAACGGTCAATTTTGTTCATCCTTGTCAAACTTTCGACGCTCATATATTTTCCTTCTTTCTCCTATGGTGTGGGTCACTTCCTAATCAGTAAGACATAGCGTACACTGCATCTAGTAGTATAATAGTATTAGATCATTGTTTGTAGTGAACACGATCCGGGTATGATTACTTGATCGTATGTTCATGTTCATTGATACGTGATCACTATGATTAATACGAACGAAAGCAGCTATCATATTCTGAATTGTAATTTCGTCCGTGCGACATCTATTATTTTACGTATGAACTATTTTCAATAATTTTTGTTAAATTTACTCGTTTTGTTAACTCATAAAATACATTAAATAATTAAAAATATCTTTATTAAATATAATTTAATACAAAGATCGATATTGCATATATGTAACATTACACATTTAGAGATATTATAACATAAAATTGGCCCTATTATTCTTCTTCGTGATATTGCACACCAAACATCTATTTTAATAGGATGCATGTCAGTTTCAATAAAAACATGTGGGTTTACGGATGACTAGTGTCGATAATTTTAGGAATTGACATATCCATTAGATGAAACCAGGCCTCGTGAAACCACATACAAAATTGTATGCGTTTCTCAAAGTCTGTTGGCAACAATTGCTGTACAACAGATACTTTATATGGATGTAAGTGTAGTTTTTTAGTGGCTTTATGGCATGTTCCATAAGATAGTCCTATATGAACATAAAATCAGAATTAATACATTTTCTGTATATCAAATAAAGTAATATTTTACCCGTCTGCGCTGATAGTCGCCTTAATGATTTCTTAGCGTTCTTGAATATCTTCTAGCACACAGTGTTTCTTAGATATACTGCCAGTTTCTCGAAAACGACTAATAAGACGGTTGACATATCTTGCACAAATATCATGTTGGCATTCCATTTCTGGGAATCGAGCGTGAAACTGTTGTCTACATGAATCAGTAGAATATTTCCACTCTGCATTCGGTAACAGTTCTCCGCTACGAAAATAAGCCTCCACAATAAACTTATCTTGTTCTTCCGTAAATGGCATTGTTGATTTCAACGCAACTTTAAAATTAAACAAAAATGATACTCGTATAAACACAAAAATAAATAACTTACAGCACCAACGAAATATACCTTTTATTGGCTTGAGAAAGACAGTTTCTAATATTCAATTAAACGCAGTAAACCAAAGGAAAAAGAAACAACAAAAAACTTATATGACGGACAAATATGTATAAATGACAGAATATTGGTGTGACGGCCACTTAGCAAAGTTAGATACGAACTAAATATTCGTACAACAATGAACGTGTGGCAAACTCGTGCTAAAGTTGTTATATCGATGTAGCGGCACGGTCAAGCATTTACGATCTCTCTGTATATAACTTCCATTGTTTCTTTTTCGATTTCACTGAAATTTGGACAATGTTGTGGTTTTTTCTTTTGTTGTATTCTAAAAGCACATTGGTATATTATTATTAAGCATATAATAAACGAATGTAGGGTAAAATCTCAAATAGTATCTCTAATATGGGAGTAAAAATTGTACATATAAAATATGTACACCATTTGACACTTACCTCCATTAGGTTTGTTCGAACCTCCAGTTCCGGAACCGTTCTAGAATTAGTAGTTCTGATAATAATGCGCATGTCCGGCCAAATCCTGGTTCTAGAACGGTTCGAAATCCTGAAGGTTCGAACAGTTTTAAAATTGGAATTTTAGGGAAACTTGTACTACCAACATTAGTAATAGTAGTATTAAAAAACACCAAACTTATTGGAAGAAGTATCTATCGTAATGAACGTTTAATAGCTAATGCATCTAACTACCAAAATTGCTACAGGATGATTTAAAAAGTAATGAAAAAGTTGTTTATATGAAATACGTTTTTCTAAATTTTGTAATAGATAATTCTGTATTTTTTATATAAGCAATATATTTATACATATATTACAAAACACCAAACTGGTGGACAAATATCAATCGTAATGAACATTTAAATGTTACTGCATTTGCATCTAACCACCAAAATTGCGACAGCATTTAAAAAGTAATGAAAAAGTTGTTTATAAGAAATAAATTTTTCTAAATTTTCTTATGGATATTTCTGCACTATTTTAAAAAACACCAAACTGGTGGACAAATGTCAATCGTAATGAACATTTAAATGTTACATCTCAAAATTGCAACAGGATTTAAAAAGTAATGAAGTTGTTCAGAAGTACATTTTTCAATATTTTGTAATGGATATTTCTGATAAACCGGGTGAATAAAACAAGGATTTTTAATACAAGCTGTTATTAATAATTGGCACGTGCATCAAATGGTCACACACATTAATAAATATGTATTACATAACTATAAAATCAACAATCATAATGAATTTAAACAAATATATTACAATACATTTTCAACGTTTAAAGTCAGCTCCTCTTCTTTTTTTTTAATCTGTGAAGTAGTACACTCTTTCAATCCATTTGGAGAATTAAAGCCTTTTTGGTAATTTGAATTGCGATACCTACATGATTTGGTACTTACATCAATCAGACTCCGAACGTTTTGTGTCACAAGTCTGGGAGTCACATTAACTTGCAATTTATTATAATTTTTATGACAACAGGCTGGTACAAATACATACATACATATAATAGATTGTTCGGATATCTAATATATTGATATCACAGATTCCATTTATTTTGCTTAAATCTCAAGGGGAACACATCGAATATACACACATAATATTAAATACTATTTTGTCTAAGTTTAACAAATATGTCAGTTTCTCTACGAATATATGATAATTATAAATTATCTTTTCACATGTTCGCAAGTTCCTATAATTGTACCATGACATTCACTTTATTCTTAGAGGAAGAATGATTTGCTAGACTCAAGAAAATGGTAGTCAATGGAGTAATTTATAAAACAATAAACCACCAGTTGAAGAAACTAATGTTTAGTTACATACTTATAGCTGTTTACTTTGGCTATTACAAAATTGATATAATGGGTGTGAATAAAAACTGAAAAAAAAGTAAAAATAGGTTTGATAAACCGAATCACACCAATACTCTAATAATATCACAAACTAAAATAAAAAACAAATAGGTACTTGAATGACAACTTAAAAACTAACCTACAACAACTCGAAACTCTGAAGTTCAACATAAATACGATAAAAACCAATGATCTAATACTATTATACTACTAGATGCAGTGTACGCTATGTCTTACTGATTAGGAAGTGACCCACACCATAGGAGAAAGAAGGAAAATATATGAGCGTCGAAAGTTTGACAAGGATGAACAAAATTGACCGTTTTATGTGGGCAAAATTCAAATATATTGCTATAGCTTGTAATGGCTTATAATGTTTAAAAGTATTATTTTGTTAAAAATATGCTATATTATGAGGAAAGTAAAGGTATTGCAACTTTAATAATCAAAAAGATAAATAATTAAATATATATTATTAATATGGTATTAAATATATTCTGTTTAATAACATTTTAAAGGTATCTATGCTAGTTGCCATTCTTCATTAAGGAAAGAAAATTAAATAAATGACTTTTAATGACTATGAGATAACTATATGATTTTGTTCTTCTAATAATACCTATTTTAGCATGTGTGATGATCATTCAGTTTTTATTTAAAACAGTAGTATCAGAAAATTTTTTTAAAAATCACTATACAGATATCAGTTGGAAATTTTGAATTGACCACTAGAATTTTTCAAAATATTACCTTCTGAAAAAATAAATATAGAAACTGACAGCTTTTCTTAGGTGTTCCTTACAACTTCTGATATATTCAAAATAAAAGACAATTAATGATTAATTTTTTATTAAAATATATGTACATATAATTAATATGGATTAACAAATACGTAAATGGTAAATATGTGATCGAAGTAAAATGGAGAAAGAAATATTAAAAATACATAAAGCTAGAATAACAACTTGTATTATTTCGTGAGGGGTTTTTTCTGTGACTAATTCAAATACTTCAACATTAGTTACATTTGGGGATTCTGAGCTATAAGGTAAATAGAACATTAAAAATATCTAGGTAGAATAATAACTACAAATAGAAATCTTACTTTAACAGTTCTTTGCTTGGTGCATCAGTAATTTTTAATCGTTGAGATCTGCTATTACAGGGAATTTTTCTCAAGTGAGCAGGAAAATTGAAAATACTTTGAATTGCATTTTGGGGCAAATATTTTCTTCCATAACTTATAACAAAATCTTCAGGAACAAAATGCTCTGAACACAATCTTGAATATTTTGATGGCTTAAAATCCTTTCGTTTAGTACAAATTATCCACTGCTTGCATAGTACTCGATTAGATTGAAAACTAAAAATTTTTATATCAAATTTACAAATCATGTATTTTATTAAGAATAGTTAACCTGTGAAATCATACGTTCATTCCCTTTTCTGCCCTATTAGTACAACCATACGCTGCACATGACATTACCATTGTGTCTTAAATATGTGACTCCAAGCACTGCGAAGCTGGTATATATAATATTCAACAATTTAAAATATTTATTTCTAATTTTGTTACTGATAATAGCACTTTTAACCAAATATATATGACACTAAATCCATGAGAACAACACTGTTAAATTATAAGCTGAAGTTAACAATTGCCAATATTCTTGATGATTCTCAATTTATATACATTACCTATATGCCTATATCAAACAAAAATGAAATTCCTAAAATGTATCTAATTACAATCACAATTTTATAAATAAAAATAGTTGATTCAATCATCATGAATCCACAGTTGTCTTTATGCTCGTATTTCTTTAAATAAAAATAAAGTCAGTGGTGTATGAAATAAAATCAATACTAGAAGAAATCTATTAATAAAATACATAATCCAAATTACCAAAAAGACAAATAAATATGTATAAATCAACAAAATTGAGAAAGTTTATATACAAAACAATGCGATATCGCCATGTTTTGCCCACAACTAACGGTTTTGTATATGTGTCTCCTTTGTATGTAGAGGTCAATTCCTCTCTCTCTACAGTCCATCTAGTAGTTCTATATTATTAGATCAAAAAACCAGAAAAATGCGAAAGCTGATACGAATGACAATTACGCATGCTCCGGATTTATCAGAATTTCAAATACTAGCCCATCATTCAGAACTGTTAGGCAGAATTCACACCAAAGCGATAAGCAACTAGCAACCAGCAACACGCGATACGCGACATATATCGTTTTCAAAAAGTACACAATGTTTTATGTATCCATTCACATCGGAACGACGGTGATATCGCGCAGAAGAATATCTGTCGACAACATACGATTTATATCGCTAACAACATCGAGTTCTATATTATTAGCACAGACTAAACAACCCAGACCGGCAACTACTTGAAAAAAAAATATCCAAGATCTTCTATCCTTGTCACACATCAGTGAACTTGGTACGAAGATGGCGCTAGCAGCATATTGGCGCGGAATTTGAAATGAACTTGTTTTTAGAATACGCTTATTAAATACGTTATTTATGTAACAGAAACATACACAAAAGTTACTAAAACTATGGTAATAAATATTACTTACTGTAACAATTGTAGCCATAGTTTGAGCATCTTATGTGTAATTCTGTGGTGTTACATATGAAATATGTGATACGAAATATAAATATTAATCTTTTACTTATGTACATGTATTATAACATCGTTCTTACGCTGACCTATTAGACACAATAAACTACTAAGATTTAAAGAAATATAATAATCAAGTGAAAACTGTCAAGGAAAACATAGGGATATAACAATAATAGTTTTTATTGATACATATACTTATACAATACATAGTAAAATTAAATTACACAACCAGTAACGAGAAGACAAAAATTAGACAAATCTTGTAATATAATATAATATGATGACTAAGAAATTTTGTAATATGCATATTTAAAGCACAACTTTACAATATTTATACTCACTATACCATATTTGCAGGAAACCTGTGCACTTTGTTAACTTCATCGTGCCCAAACCCGCACACTAAACACTTGGACACCATATTTGTATCAACATATAATTAATACGATGTACGACACAGGATTGCAAAAATATGTCAAACGTGTCAAACTTGAAATGTAGTTTTGAATGACATATAACCACAGCATAACAAACATTTCAATTGACGCTAGCGCCATCTCATCTCCAAGTTCAGTGAATCTGACAAAGATGGTAGAGTATTGAAATTTACGTTTGCTAAACAAGGATGAGTACTCTGGATAAAATCTAGAAGTAAGTTGCCGGTCTGGATTGTTTAGTCTGTGTTATTAGATCATTGACTACAAACGAACATGCAAAAGTTGGATGTATAGATGGCGCCAAATGCGCAAAGCTTAAATTAGAAAGTTGAACATTCTTAAAATGTGAATTATCACTACTTCCACCTTGCAAATTTCTTTCCATCTTTTCCACGGATGCGACCACAAGACCAGATGCCACTACACGCCTTTTTTAAAGGTTATGTTGCCGTTATGTAAACTAATCACAATCATCATAATCACAGTGAACACAAAAATTGTCTGATTCAGCGGGGTAAGGGGTTTGCTAATCGTGATTACTTGTTTCACAAGTGGGGGGAAAGTGATCATTGCAATCGAACACGTGCATTGTCTAAACTGATCGTGTGATTATGAATCACGGGTAGGGTAGAACGACCTAAAGTCGACCGCCTTCAGTAGTCGGACGCACCGAACATTTTTTGCGTTTAACTAGTCCTACAAAGCATAATATAAAAAAGGGCGCCAATTTTCCAGTAGTCGACAGGTTTGTTTAAAATTGACCAATTAGAGCAAAGCATTATTCAGGAACAGGAACTTTGCAAATGGCGTGTTAAGTTGGCGTTGCTACTACTACTAAGGAAATTTTAAAGAAACATCAACTTGTAGTGCATTTAAAACTTGTGCCTGGAGTTTTGGTTTTTGTAAATTTAACGGTAAGTACGAATTCCTCACACTTTAAGATAGTTTATTAAGTGAATTTTGAGGATAAATTTCACAAGTTACTGCGAAATACAATAATTATTCGGGAGGTCGACTTCTGGATACGTGAATAATTTAAATTTCCAGTAGTCGACATGGGGCGGTCGACTACTGGATTTTAGGTTGTAATACTGTAAGGAAGTCTTTTGCATTCAAAATGTGCATAAAATCGCCCTTAATAATTTTTGAACATTTTTGCCAGCATATTATATTATTGTACCAGTAGTCGACCGCTTCTAAAATATTCAGTATTGAGGTGTCGACTTCTGGGTTTTTTTACTCTTGAAGTCGACCGTTCTTTTTGGACTGTATTTGTATATTATTTAGTTTATACATATTTATGTACTTTATAACATAATTTCTTATTTATTTATTTTTATTTTTGCAGTAAGATGGTTAAGGTAAACACTAATTTGGAAAAAAAAAGAAAAAAGAAAACTTGTAATAAAATTTATAAACGTCCCATACACCAATACTCAGAAGAGGCTTTATCTGAAGCGTTAAAGCAAATAAGAGAAAATAATTTGAGCGTACGGAAAGCAAGTAAGATTTATGGAGTACCAAAAACCACAATCCATGATAGACTAAGTGGAAAGATTGCCGAAAATCCCAGAAGAATGGGTCCAACACCAGTTTTGAGCACCGCTGAAGAAAAAGCTTTGGTTGAATGGTGTATAAATTTAGCCAAGTGTGGTTTCCCACGAAAAATGGATGATATACTCAATACAGTTCAAAAAATCATACTTTCAAAAAGTGAAGAAGATAGAGAAAAGGTACCATTTGTAAACGGACGTCCTGGAAAAAAGTGGTATTCTGCATTCTTCAGGCGTAATCCACAGCTGGTCCATAGGAGTCCAGAAAATTTATCCAAAGGGCGTGCAGTTGTTACAGAGGAAAGCATAAGGAAATGGTTTACTTGTTTACGAGAATATTTGGAAACCGAAATTGCAGTAGATATTTTGGACGATGCCACTAGAATCTTCAACGGGGACGAAACTAGTTTCACTCTATGTCCCAAAACGGGAAAAATAATAGCCCCTAGAGGATACAGAAATGTTTATCAAATCGTTAAAGGTAAAGAAAAAGAAGCTTTGACGGTTTTGATAGTAATTTCAGCAGACGGTGTCATAGCACATCCGTGTGTGGTGTTTCCATATGTCAGACCTCCAAAAGATGTGCGTGAAAGCATGGACCCTTCGTGGTGTTTAGGTTTAAGCGAAACGGGTTGGATGAGATCAGAAGTTTTTTACGAGTATGTCGCCAATTCTTTCAACACGTGGTTGGAAACCAATGGAATCAAAAAGCCTATTCTTTTCATTATAGATGGTCACAAAAGCCACTTAACCATGAGCTTAAGTGAGTTCTGTTCCAACAATGGTATCATTTTGTATGCCCTACCACCTAATGCCACCCACATACTCCAGCCTTGCGACGTAAGTGTTTTTAAACCACTTAAATCACAATGGCAAGCTACAGTAAGAGAATGGCAAATGTGCGAAGAGAACACAAACCAAATTTTAACCAAAGCAAAGTTCTGCCCACTTCTTAAAAGGGTCCTGAAGAAAGAAAATTTACCCCAAACTATAAAAAATGGTTTCCGTAGATGCGGACTTTTTCCATTTAATCCAAATGCTGTGGATTACACTAAATGTGTTCAGAATGTGTTGGAAAATTTAGAGGAGACTAACACGTCGCTTCAAGTTATAACTGACCCAAACACTCCATCAATCGCCAATTATGAGACTACGGAACAAACAATTAAGTACCTTCAGGGTACTTTGGAAGAACGCGGAGTTAATGTACACTTAATTCTTGAGGAGTTATCAAAATCGAAACATTCTCTTATTGGCAACATTGAACAAAAAGATAATCCTCCTGCACCAATACCGGAGACAACAGTAAACAATCTTCCATTTGAAACAATAAATAATGATCTTCCACCAGTAACACCAATACCGGAGACAACAGTAAATAATCTTCCATTTGAAACAGTAAATAATGATCTTCCAACAGCAACACCAATACCGGAGACAACAGTAAATAATCTTCTATTTGAAACAGTAAATAATGATCTTCCACCCGTAACCATAGATGATATTCCATCCGTATCCCTATTTTCTAATGGTCAAATATATGATATCGACGAAGCTGGATATCTTATTCCTCCACCAGAAGAAATACAAGGGACTGAAAATGTTTTACTACCCAATAACGACTCCCAAGACTCATCCAGTGAAATAAAAAATTCAAGTATCGTAATTATCCCAGCAAAAAGTTCCGATATCTCTAATCAGGTATTGTTTTATCCAAACCCGATTATGAAAAGCAAGAAGAACAAAAATGCACCCAAATTGCCAAGTGCAATATCATCTGAAATGTGGAGGCAACTCGAAAAAGAGAAGGAAGATGCTAAACAAAGAAAAATTGATGCCGTTCGGGCAAGAAAAGAAGAAGCGCAGAAAAAAAAGGAAGCGAAGCAACTTGAAATGCGAAAACGGATGGAAAAAAGAAAAAGAAAACGATGTGTGAGACAAGAAAATGAGAATATACCAAATAATGAACAATTACCAGAACAAAATAATGGTTTAGAGAGTAATAAGACTGACAAAAGAAGAGAATTTATCAAGTGTACTTCATGCGACATCGAATTAATCAGTGATACAGAAGACAATGATCTCAAAAATATTGGTTGTGATGAGTGCACAAGCTGGTACCATTTGAAATGTACAACGTTCAAAGGACATTTATACGAGGAAATTGCTGCCAAAGACTTTATCTGTCCGCAATGTACGCAATGAAACAGTGTGTTCTATTTTGTATTTTGAGAATAGGTATAGGTATAGGCAATGAAAAAATGTTTTTTAAGTTAATATTTTTTGTTCGTTGTGTTTTTCTGCTTTTAGGTTTAGATGTAGGTATAGGCAATGAAAGAATGTTTTTTGAGTTAATATTTTTTGTTCGTTATGTTTTTCTGCTTTTAGAATTTTATTTTATGTTTACAAAGACAATAATGTATTTTTTTAAATGAAAATAATATATTTTACACTGTTTTGCATTATTATTTGATATGATTTTTCCACTTTTAAACAAGAACATGCCCAAAATCCAAAAACATGCAAGACAAAATGGGTATGGCCGAATACTGGTGCATTTATTGTCCGACTTCTGGATTTCGGGGCCCGACTACTGGTGAATTATGTATAGATTTGGATAAAAAAAAAAATTTCACTTGTGGTGCCCCCTATCGCTCGAATACAAACACACATTTAAAATATAAATATGCAATGATATACAGCAATCTGTTTCACGTGATTAAGTGAATAAACATTGGAAATATAAGAGATTCCATTTTTAGTCCTCTCTAACCGGTCGACTACTGGTGTATCTACCCTACGAACGAAAGCACCTGATATATGCGCAATGCGGCAATTACACCATGTCTATGAAGCGGCACGGTCAACCATTTACGATCTCTGTATAAGTATGAGGTGTGGTATGAGGAAATAATAGAAAGTAACAATGATCTAATACTATTATACTACTAGATGGAGTGTACGCTATGTCTTGCTGATTAGGAAGTGACCCACACCATAGGAGAAAGAAGGAAAATATATGAGCGTCGAAAGTTTGACAAGGATGAACAAAATTGACCGTTTTATGTGGGCAAAATTCAAATATGTTGCTATAGCTTGTAATGGTTTATAAAGTTTAAAAGTATTATTTTGTTAAAAATATGCTATATTAAGAGGAAAGTAAAGGTATTGCAACTTTAATAATCAAAAAGATAAATAATTAAATATATATTATTAATATGGTATTAAATATATTCTGTTTAATAACATTTTAAAGGTATCTATGCTAGTTGCCATTCTTCATTAAGGAAAGAAAATTAAATAAATATGACTTTTAATGACTATGAGATAACTATATGATTTTGTTTTTCTAATAATACCTATTTTAGCATGTTTGATGATCATTCAGTTTTTATTTAAAACAGTAGTATTAGAAAAATATTTTAAAAATCACTACAGAACAGGGGCTGGAGAACTTCTCCAGCCATCTGAACCATGCCTTAGGATTTCAACCACATATTTCTGTTGATGTAATGTCACTATGTATATATCATGTGTGTTGAATAAAAGAATTATTATTATTATTATTATTATTATATCAGTTGAAAATTTTGAATTGACCACTAGAATTTTTCAAAATATTACGTTCTGAAAAAATAAATATAGAAACT
Source organism: Amphimallon solstitiale (assembly GCA_963170755.1). NCBI lineage: Eukaryota > Metazoa > Arthropoda > Insecta > Coleoptera > Scarabaeidae > Amphimallon > Amphimallon solstitiale. The sequence goes on along the minus strand of OY720675.1, from coordinate 132,915,985 downwards.
GACAGCTTTCCTTAGGTGTTCCTTACAGCTTCTGATATATTCAAAATAAAAGACAATTAATGCTTAATTTTTTATTAAAATATATGTACATATAATTAATATGGATTAACAAATACGTAAATGGTAAATATGTGATCGAAGAAAACTGGAGAAAGAAATATTAAAAATACATAAAGCTAGAATAACAACTTGTATTATTTCGTGAGATGTTTTTTCTGTGACTAATTCAAATACTTCAACATTAGTTACATTTGGGGATTCTGAGCTATAAGGTAAATAGAACATTAAAAATATCTAGGTAGAATAATAACTACGAATAGAAATCTTTCTTTAACAGTTCTTTGCTTGGTGCATCAGTAATTTTTAATCGCTGAGATTGCATTTTGGGGCAAATATTTTCTTCCATAACTTATAACAAAATCTTCAGGAACAAAATGCTCTGAACACAATCTTGAATATTTTGATGGCTTAAAATCCTTTCGTTTAGTACAAATTATCCACTGCTTGCATAGTACTTGATTAGATTGAAAACTAAAATTTTTTATACCAAATCTACAAATCATGTATTTTATTAAGAATAGTTAACCTGTGAAATGATACGTTCATTCCCTTTTCTGCCCTATTAGTACAACCATACGCTGCACATAACATTACCATTGTGTCTTAAATATGTGACTCCAAGCACTGCGAAGCTGGTATATATAATATTCAACAATTTAAAATATTTATTTCTAATTTTGTTACTGATAATAGCACTTTTAACCAAATATATATTACACTAAATCCATGAGAACAACACTGTCAAATTATAAGCTGAAGTTAACATTTGCCAATATTCTTGATGATTCTCAATTTATATACATTACCTATATCAAATAAAAATGAAATTCTTAAATGTGTCTAATTACAATCACAATTTTATAAATAAAAATAGTTTGAATCATCATGAATCCACAGTTGTCTTTATACTCGTATTTCTTTAAATAAAAATAAAGTCAGTGATGTATGTTTTGTTGTTTCTTATGTGGGTTCGTTTTAATTAAACGTTAACACACTTTTCATTTTAAAACACTTTATTAACAAAGCTACAGTAACAGATATTAAATCTTATACATGTGTATGGCGCTACTAGAAGCCATCATCTCTGTATCTAGTTCGTTGACAAAACTCCTATTCTAGTCTAAAACTACCAATCGCTACCAATCTTAAATAATAAAAACCCTTACACAACACGCTTTTTCTTTTTTTTTTTTTTTTTTTTTTTTAAGTTAATACATTAATATAAGACATAGTCACTTAAGGTTTGAGGCGGCCGAGAAGTTCTCATACTTCTTGTATTTACAGGTTTATTTTGATTTCTTATAAATAAGTCATTATCATTTACATTCATAATATCATTATCTATAGATACATCATTGTCACTACGATTAGGATTTACATCATTATCAATTACACTATTTATTATAGTATCATCAAGATTAATAATAGTTTCAACAGGCACTACAACATTATCAGGGTTAACATCGTTAATATCTGTTTCACTAACCAGAAGGTCTTCGTAAACATAATGCAAGTTAGGGCAAAAATTACTTTTATTGAAGCTTATTTTTGTTTTGTTAATTAGCTTCCGATTACGCCTAAATTTATTATTATTTAAATCTTTAACAATATAGGAACGATCATTATACTTTTCCACCACTTTACCTTTTTCCCATCTTTTATTTTTTTGAAATAAAATATTTTCGTTTATATTCAAAGGAGGTAAATCTTTTGCTGATTTGTCATAGTGTTTTTTTTTGTTTTTTAGAATTACTCCTTAATTTATCTGTAACAGTAGGGCTTTCTATAATTTTAGGCATTAAATTTTCTATAGCTGTAGGAATTTTTGTTTTTACCAATTTATTTAAAAGTAGTTGAGAAGGAGAATAACCTATGCTTGGTAATGGGGTATTTCTATACTCTAATAAAAAGTTAGGCAAATCATCATAATTTTTCATTTTCTTTAACATTCTTTTTGCTATGTCCACGTATTTTTCGGCTAAACCATTTGATTGGTGGTGATGCGGACTAGAAAATTCAACTTCAAAGTTCCAGTTTCTCGCAAAATCCCGGAAACATATGCTATTGTACGGATTGTTATCTCCAAAGAATTTATCCGGTACACCAAATTTTGAAAATATTTCTTTACAAACTTTAACAACAGTTTCTGCCGTTTTGCTAGAAGTAGGAACCACTTCCATCCAATGTGAATAAGAATCTACGATTAATAAATAGTTTTGATTTTTATACTCAAAAAAATCAGAATACAAGTATTGCCAGGGTCGATTTGGAATTTCGTGTGTTATAAGATTCTCTCTTTTATTAGCTGGTTTATTTACTTGACATATTTCACATTCATTTATAAAATTTTCAATATCAGCTGACATTTTTGGCCAAAACATTACTAGTCTAGCGCGTAATTTAGATTTTTGTATTCCAAAGTGGGCCTCATGAATTAATTTTAACATTTCCTTTCTTAATTGTGAAGGTACAATAATTTTAGTATTATAAAACAATAGATTATCTGAGAGAAATATATCATCCCTTAAAGCAAAATAATATTTTAATTCTCCATCTAGAGCTCTATTGGACTTAGGCCAGCCTGTAGAACAAAAATGTTTAACTCTTGACAGAATTATGTCCTTATCAATAGCATTTTGAAAAGTTAATTTCTTTTCTGGAGTCATAGGGACATTTAAGGAAAGTGAATGCACCATATACTCCACTTCTTCATCTACTGGTGTATTTGTCTTAATGTAGGATCTACTTAAAGTATCAGCTACGTACATTTTCGATCCGGGGAGATATTCAACATTTAACTTATATTTTAATAACTTTAATAACATTCGTTGTAAACGAGCACTAACATTATCCAAACTCTTATTAAATATCGGGATTAATGGTTTATGGTCAGTCTGTATAGTTATCTCTCTGCCATAAATTAGAAATTTAAATTTTTCACAAGCAAATGTTATGCTGAGGAGTTCTTTTTCAATTTGAGCGTATTTGACTTCTGCGTGATTCAAAGATCGAGATGCAAATGATACGGGATATCCGTCTTGTAACAGAACACAACCCATGCCCTTACTAGAAGCATCAGTTTGAATAGTAATTTTTTTATTTTCATCAAATAACTTTAATATTGGTTTGTTTGTGATCAAAGTTTTTAAAGTATCTAATTCGGATTGATGAGCATCTGTCCAAATAAATTTGATATCATTTCTACTTAAATTTCTCATATGAAAAGTTAATTGCGTTAAGTTCGGTATAAACTTAGAAAAAAATTTAAATAGTCCTAAAATTCTAAGTAAATCTTTCTTATTTTCTGGTATTTCTAGAGCTAAGACAGCATTAATATTTTTATTTGAGGGTTGAACACCTTTTTTTGAGATATCTTGGCCCAAAAAATTTACTTCTTCTAGTTTATATTGTAATTTACTAAAGTTAAATTTAATTCCGTATTTTAAAGCTCTTTCTAGGACAGTTTTGAATGCTTTATCATGTTCTATTTCATTAGAACCTGTAACGATTAAATCGTCAAAATATATACTTACACCAGGTATATCACCAAATATTTCCATATTTTTTCTTTGGAATATTTCAGGTATTGAATTTAGGCCAAAGGGTACTCGATTAAATTTATATCTACCAAAGGGGGAATTAAAAGTACATAAGTTAGAACTGCTTTCATTAAGTTGGATCTGCCAAAACCCATCTTTCATATCTATGACCGAAAACATGGTCTTACCTACCAAATTGTTTAAAATATCATCACATTTGGGTATTATAAAATGTTCTCTGCAAATAAATTTATTTAGTGGTTTGGGATCAAGACATAAGCGAAGGGAACCATTGGGTTTTTCTACTATCATTAAAGAATTTACCCATT